>JAGFPH010014899.1:0-22418 GCA_018207615.1 Philaenus spumarius | reverse complement strand
CTGACCCGTACGGCGTTGCCCGTGGTGGTTGGTATTTTCAGTCTTTTTAACATATTTGTATTATTTTTAAATGTTCAGTCAGCGAGTGGTATTTGGCTTGTATGTATATATAGATCTTAAATAATAAAAGCACTATTGTCACAATAATAAAAGATCTGAAATTATGATTTTTGTAACTTTGATCCTCCCACACCCCCCTAAAATTTCGAATTTTTTAAAACCCTTTTTTAGTGATCACTTATGGCCCTAGAGGAAGCTACATACCAAATGTAATTCCAATCCGTTCGGTAGTTCTGAATAAATCGTGATTTAATAACTTTGATCCCCCAAACCCCCCTAAAATTTCGAATTTTTTCAAACCCTTTCATAGTAAGCACCTATGGCCATAGAGGAAGCTACATACCAAATTTAATTCCAATCCGTTTGGTAGTTTTTGAAGAAATCGTTTTTTAATAACTTTGATCCCAAACCCCCCTAAAATTTCGAATTTTTTTAAACCCTTTCTTAGTGAGCACCTATGGCCCTAGAGGAAGCTACATACCAAATTTCATTTCAATCCGTTCGGTAGTTTTTGAGAAATAGTGATGAGTGAGTCAGTGGTATTTCGCTTATATATATATAGATTATAAAATACACTTTAAGCTCGACGGGTGAGAAGGAATTTATATTTAAAAAATAAAAATAACACTATTCTCACTCACATAAGTTTAATTACCAAACGCGTTTCAACGACAAAGTCGTCACCCTCAGAGATACATGAGCTACAACTGACAGGTTTGTTAGCTACCGATACCTGTAGTTTGTCACTGATGCTCTGCCTAATCTCTGATTGTTGTTGTTAATTCTCGAAAAACCTTTTGTAAACAGAACAGAACAATCATATTGTTTATTGACACTTGTACTGCGCATAACTCTATCCCACTTATATGAACAACGTTACGGTTATTTTTTTTTCCCCCGAACATGACTGTAATTGTACAGCCAATGGATCAGGGCATTATAAAAAATGTTAAGCACTTATACCGGCGACTTATTGTACAAACGCTCTTGACGGATTCATTGGAAAACAAAATTTTAAAGATCGGTATCGTACAATCAGAAAGAATGCACAATGCATGGTCACATTCAATGCTATTTGTGGCTCGAATTACACGAAACCTCGGATTATCGAGACTTGAATTACCGAGACTCTACTGTATAACAAATCAATATTTGACTTTAAATAGAAGGAACTACAGTTACATTTCAGAGTAAATAACAGAATATAGGTTGAATTTAAAATAAACAAATTCACTGATACCCAACTTTTTCACTGAGAAATATTTTTTGCTGAAAAAAATTGTAGTTACAGATCCAAAATATGCATAGTGTAGAAAAAAGTGCTTTCATGAAACAATTTAAAAAACTACCAGTACTTCCTAAAAAAACAATGTTTAGACTCCATTTATTTCTTGCTGCTTCAAACACTTTTGTCATAATTTTAACTTTGTATATTTTTTTAGTTGGTTATAACTCTTTATGTAGTAAACTATATACCAAATTAATCGTCAGAATGTAATGAGTACAATGATACATAATATGAGGTACTTACTATTATTTATGATGCATTAATTTTGATTTAAATGTACAGACTAGTTTACAGATTGGCACTTGAATGTCAGTAAGCGCATCAATTAGTATGCGCATGCAATCAACTAGTATACTAGTTGCTTGACGCTTATAGGGTTAACATTGTCAACTCAGTCATCCATTAAATCACTTCCAGTAGGTACGGTATAAACAATTCTTCATCACTAAAAATGTTAAAATCCGATTTCCCTAAAATACTCTCCTATTTTAGTCACCTATAGTCATTATTTATGTGATTACATTTAGCAAAAGATTTACAATAAATTTACAATTTTAAAAGACAAACACAACATAAAATCAAACATATTACAAGTTTTGAAAATCTTACATAGTGTATGTAAAAAGTACATACACATTTGAAATACTTATGAAAAACAATTTAGAATTTCTTTTATGTAGTTTAAATAGCAATTTCAACCAAGAGACTAATACCACTACACATATATGAAATTGAATTCCTTATTTTATATAAATTACATGTCTTTTAACCTAAAAATTGTAAGATCTTATTTATTATAATTAAGGATAATAGAAATGATTAACATAACAGTCTATAAATTAGACCTAGTTTATAAGTCTATTTTAATTTAGTTGTAGGCCTGAATATTAATTTTTTAATTTTAGCCTGTTAGCCCTATTACAAAAAAAGTCGTTTTAGAATTGCGGTAAAAATACAGAATAATGTGACCAGAACTTCTTACTAATATGAAAGAACACGTCTAACCGACAGTAAAAACAATAAAATATTAACAGGAAAAATGTATAGAAACTATGAAAGAAATAAAACTTTAAATTTATAGATTAAGTTTCAACATTCCACTAATATTTCAAGTAGGCATAAATAAAACAAATACCTTCACAAACTTGTAACGAATAAATAAAAAACAAAATTAATCAAAAAAGTACATTAAAAAGTGAATAATTAATGTAACAAAACGTTTAACAGTAAAACAATAACAACTTTCCGCAAAGAACAATATAAAATGCAAATGACAACGCATAACTTAGTCCAAACTTGTTTAACATTGTCAAATTGAAAAATAGGTCTAACAGAGTTAAACGAAACAAGATAAATATTATAGGCTACGTTATATTTAGTTTTTATCACAGTATCTATTTAAAAATATATATATATAAAAAAATCTACAAGGTAGGCCTACTTAACCTGGGTGATCACACATATGTTTGCAGTTAAAGCATAAAAATATTATGTTGAATTGAAACGCTGTTCGTTTCCAGATAAACATGAACGAGACAAATTTGGTAATGCGTACAGCAAATATCAAACAATATGGCCGCAGTTTTTAATGTTAATGAATCTTCAATGAAGTACAACTTTTAATTTGAAAGAACTTCATCGTCCTACAAAACTGCCGTCAATCAGTCTATCAATTGGAACTTGTTTTTATCCTCCAATTTTAAAAACAAGAATTATCTGAAAACAGATTTTAATTAATTACAGTATACATCACCAAATCTACAAAGTGCAAATAAAAAATGTGTTGCTCTAAAGCTGCGGTCAGACTAGGCTGGTTACCAGTTGCTAGTAACTAGCCGCTGGTGATATTACCAGCAACCAGCGTAGTCTGACCCAGCACTATCAGCTGGATAATGCCAGCGGCTAGTATTTACTAGCCGAAAACAGAAGTTAAACATGTTTAACTTTTTAACGCTGGCTACTATCAGCTAGCAGTCAAGTGACCTCCTCGCTGGTGCCAGCCAGCCAATGTGATAAATAAATATGAGGCAGTATGATTTAAACAAACTGCTAGGCCACTTAAAATGATAAAAGACAATAGGCCTAACTCAAACATATAATGTCTCAAGTATACTGTAGGCCTATATGCAAAGTTTTTTTTATGTATTAGCTTAAATAAAATAAAACAATAAAAATTATTTTTCATTGATGTTTTATAGGCCTATTTATTTTATTACTACAAAACATGATGGTAAAATCCCAATTAAATTGTAGCAGTAACCCTGCATTACACAAATTAGTTATTAGAAGATTATGGTCGCGCCAACGAGTTGCCAATTAATTAAATGTCACGGAGTACATGGTTCGTAAGGCACGGAACCTTACACAAGAAAAAGGGATCATGGCTATGCCAGGCCCAAGAGTAGGAAACAAAATTTCTCAACAAGTAGTGGAAACTGTAAAACTCTTTTATGAAGATGACGAATTTAGTATGATGATGCCTGATATAGATAAAATCATATAGGATGGCGCGTAGGGTGGGTAGTGCGAGTGAGACAGAGTACCTATCCCACCACACTTCCCCTCCTAAGTTTAGGCGGGGCATTGTATAGTAAACCCTAGTTATGTTGGCTTACTTTCTTATGAATTTAGTATAGATATTAAAAAAAAAACAATATATTTACATTACATTAAATTATTAACTGTCCCGCTCTACAATTCAGTTAATTATTATAAATTAACTATAGATATAAGAAAAAGAAAAACAATATGTTTACATTAGGCTATTACCTGATAATATTGGTTGCGCTTATTTGCAAGCGATTTGTAGACAAACCAAACATCTGACTGAAAAATGTTTGAAATAAAATATGTAGATCAACTAATTTTCTACAACTTTGCGCTGGAAGTTTCTTTCTACCCTAAAAATAAAAAAAGTTTACGCTTTACTACTTTTTCATGTCCCGATTTAAAAAATCGAAGTATTTGTTATTGTATAAATTCCGAACATTTACTAAACTGGAAGATATTTATACTGTCAGTTGCAACATATCACGCAGATTACAAATATATAAAATTTGTCCTATTTAAATAATCCTAGTACTGTGCAGAAGCTTGTAATTGAAAGCGTGTCCAATACTAAAAATTGCTCGGCGGCCCTCTAATCGATGGATTTGACACAGACTGTATTTTTCTTACAAAACGACAAAGACTGGTGTTGGAGGGAGAAGGGCATTACTGCTTCTGCGCAAACCATGCGCCATCCTAAATGGTACTACCTATACCAAAGATGTAGTTAGTGTTAAGAAAAATGAATATAAACAAAAACGACTACAATTGTGTAATCTGGAAGAGTTATATATATCATTCAAACCAAAATACCAAGAAATAAAAATTGGGTTTTTAACATTTTGCTGTTTGCGGTCAAAATGGTGTGTTTTAGCAGGGTCGCCTGGTACACATGCAGTTTGTGTTTGTGTAATACATCAAAATGTGTATCTCTTAGCCTCTGAACTTAATCTAAACCATAAGGAAGCAGTCCATCAACTCATGGATAACCTTGTTTGCAGCAGGAAAAACCGGACATGTATGTTACGTTGCTGTTCTGAATGCCCCAACAATAGTGAACCGCTCAAAAGCTACTTAGGTAGCTGATTTGCTTGAAGATTTTGATAATGACGATGAAATACAATTTTCTCAATGGATAAATGACAGAAGAATGAAACTTCAGCCAATGAGTTTACCTATTCATGAATTTATAGTTAGTAACAGAGAAAGTGGAAGCTCTAATACCTCATTCCTATATAGCTAAAACAAAATGCTTACCTAAAAAGTAGAAAAGAAAACTTAAATGCTGACGAGTGCTTAATTTTGATGGATTTTGCAGCAAATTATAACTTTGTACTACGAAATGAAGTTCAATCATACCATTGGAGTCATTTGAGCTGCTCACTCCACCCTACTGTAGTTTACACCAAAGCCTTAGATGGAGCACTTAAAGAGACTCCCTTGTGTTCCATATTAGATGATCTGCGCCATGATGTTCCATTGTTTGTTCAAGAAAAAACTACAGAATTCATAAAAGCTCAATTTCCACACATAAATGAAACTGAGTATTTCACAGATGGATGCAGTGCTCAGTATCAGAAATTTAAGAGCATGGTAAACTTGTGTCAGCACAAAACAGATTTCAAGCTATATGCTTGTTGGTCTTTCCATGCCACAAGCAACGGGAAAACCGTTTGTGATGGGATCGGTGGTACTGTAAAATGAACAGTAACAAAGAAAAATCTTTAGAGTGTTTACCAATCCACACAAATTGCAAATGCCCAACAGATGTACATGTTTTGTTGTGGCCTATTTTTTAAGATTTCTTTCTTCTTTTTAAGTGAAGTAGAAATTAACACCTGTCTAAACAAACTAGAAGAACGGTTTTCTAAGGACACAACAATTATAGGGACAAGAAGTTTTCATTTTTTCAGTCCTATTTCAACTAGTGAAATTACAGTGAAACGCACTAGTCTAGATCCTGAATTTTGTCTTAAATGGAAATTTATTAAAGGGAAAGACAGTTCAGCAATGTTGAAGCTTGTAGAGCTAAATCTACAAAATTATGTTGCGTGCGTTTATGAAGATAACTGGTGGATAGGATTGGTTAGTGGTTAAAGAAGATGAAGACTATACTATATGTTTTATGCACCCCCTTCTGAAACATTTTACTGGCCTGAACGCCAAGACAAGTGCCCTGTCCCCATTCAGCATATTTTGTGTGTGGTTGAAACTGCAGAAGTTACATCGCACTTGGGCCGTTTCTACAAACTTGGAACAACGTCTATAGCCGAAATTCATGAAAGCTGGGATATTTACAAGGAGCTTGTAAAACTTGGGAAAACTGTTCAAGCTTGAAAAACCTAATACCATTATGTAAAATACAAAACACAAATTCATTTATTTTAATTCACTGTAAATTATGTGATTCTTATCCAAAACTTCTACTACGTTATTCGTAAGTAATAGTATTTTTTTTTCATAGGCCTACTACATTGCGTAAGTAATATTTAGACCCAAATTGAATTTTACCTAATAATAAATTTTAAATAATGTTACCACTATTTATTTAAATATAGGTACAATAACTTTTTTGTAGCTATAATCTAGTTGCCATAATGTCATCCGGCTGATTTTGGTACTTTATAAAGTCATAACTTTGATCAACTCTACATTGATGAAAACTAAAAAACCCCACTAATTTTTATTTCATCACTTTGTAGCATTTTTTGTCTAGTTTTTAGTGGTGTAATGGGTTTAGGGGGTTTTGGAGACAGACTCATGCTATTGAATAGTTTCCGAGTTCCAGTCGAAGTTTTGAATAAAGTTAATTTTTGATGTTTAAGAATTTTTTTAACAATATGACATGAGTGACTTCAAATTCTAAGTCTAACCATTTAATTCAAATCACAGTTAAATAGGCCTACTGAACAATCTCATAAAAAAATAACTCTCTAGCTTCAGAAATAACGGTTTTATAACAAAAACCACAGAAGTGAGGTGAGCACGGTCGTTAGAGAAGCAAGTACTTGATTTTAACGCAATTTAGCCAAAACTTAAAAATGCTGTATTTCAGAAACCGTTTGGTATAATGGGATAAAATTTGGTATGTGTTAATAGATTAATGGTTCAAACATGCTCACCAAGTTCCATTACAATCTGCCAACCTTGGGTGTCAAACCACATTTTGGCTGGATGATTTGACACGGAATGGCCCTAGGACAATATGCCTTGTCAATCTATTAATTGCATCATGTGTATTTTTCCTTCCAATTTCACAATCGAGAAATACCTGGGAAAAAATTTAATTAGAGTAATTATAATAAACACCGGCGTAAGTTTACTATTCGACCCTAGGCTAATATTTTTGCAGACAACAGCGTTGTTTTACAATCTACTGTTAAATGTTAAATACAGGTAAACATACTGTGACTAAATAGGTATTACTATTATAGGTTTAAACACCTCTATAATCTAATCCATTTTAGTAAAGTATATACTACTATACATTTCCGTGTTCAGAACAGTTCAGAGAACATTTCTGTGTATTTGATTTTTTTTAACAATTACCACACAAAAAATAATTGCGTCACAGATAGAAAAAAACTATTTTGGTAAAGCCGCGGTCCGAATAGGCTAGTTACCAGCCGCTAGTAACTAGCCACTGATAATATCACCAGCAACCAGCGCAGGAGAAAGGGTTCACATTTGAATGTGCAAGGCTAGTTACTAGCCGCTAGTAAAGTGACTGTTGTTGTCTTGAAAACATCAGCTATTTATTTTTTTCATATAAATATGTATTATGTGGGTTTGTAAATCCTGCCTTCTTTTTCTTCTGCATTTAGAATAGCGTATGAATGTTATGAAAATGAATAGTGATATGAAACTGATTAAATGTTTCTATATAATACCACGATTTTCGTTATTTTTATCGCGGTATTATATATGACAAATATTATCTTTAGGCCTAGTTTTTAAAAACCTTGGACGGGATTTGCAAAAACATTTTTTAAACTGCATTTTAGGTAGGCCTATATTTGGATTGAAATCTTTAAGCATAGTGCACAGTATTATAATAAATCTTAAATAACAAAAATTCTATGCCTACCTACAATTTCGTTTCTGAGTTTAGATTTTTTAGCCGTTAATAATAACAACTCATTTTATGAATGTTATTTTAATAAACGTGACAATAATAAACAATATAATGCATTTAAAATATTGAATATAAAAAAATTTTAAAAATCAATGACAACACTATTTAATGGTTACAAGACCAGGGTTCAACAGAATTAATTCAACAATTTAGTATAATTTAATTCCACATATAGTTGTAATTTTATATTGGGAATTAATATTATTATATTAATTAATTATATAGTGAGCTACTAGGGGTTCACATAGGCTGGCTGGCGCCATCGAGGAGGTCACGTGACTGCTAGCGGATGGTAGCTAGCGTTAAAAAGTTAAACATGTTCGACTTCTGTTTTCGGCTAGTAAATACTAGCCGCTGGCATTATCCTGTTGCTAGTGCTGGGTCAGACTACGCTGGTTGCTGGTAATATCACCAGAGGCTAGTTACTAGCAGCTGGTAACTAGCCTAGTCTGACCGCGGCTTTAATGGAAATGTCAAAAGTTGGCACTTTGGAAAAATACAAAAAAAATTGCATAATAAATGCAAGGTATACAAAATGGAGAAAAACTCATTTTCTACAAGAAACAATAAAAAAAGTTATATTTTAAAAAAATACGTTTATGGGAAACAAATAGTAATTTTTGGGAAGTTTTCAAAAAATTACATATACTAGCCTATATCAGGAAAACACAAAATATGTTTCCAAAACCCCTGAAAATGAGGCCTAACTTAATCTA
This sequence comes from Philaenus spumarius, assembly GCA_018207615.1. Lineage (NCBI taxonomy): Eukaryota > Metazoa > Arthropoda > Insecta > Hemiptera > Aphrophoridae > Philaenus > Philaenus spumarius. The sequence goes on along the minus strand of JAGFPH010014899.1, from coordinate 13,672 downwards.
ACATATAATACACATATTATTTGGTAAGTAGGCTATTACAAGTATAGACAAATTTTACAGTTTCAGTCTGAAAAACTAGAAAAAGAGTGGCACTACTGAACCGATTGAAAAAATAGTTTTACTAATATAAAGCTACACTATCCTTGAGTAAGATAGGCTACAATTCATTTCGATAAAAACCTTTTTTATTTCAATATTTGTAAATTTAGGCCTAGTCTGAAAAAATTCTTATGTTAGGCCTAGAATGATAAACCAACACATGTATTTACATTTATTACCATAGCAACCAATTGAATAAAATAACAGATAATATAGCTGTTTGCTCTAGTGATGAGCTTAAGCGTTAATTCATGATAACAGTTATAAACGTTACTGCTACTCTAGAATAACGTGTTATTTAAACAGTTACTTAGTAACAGTTAGTCTATTGATGTAAGCACTGCGTCAAAAACAACATTATCAGATTTGTATATATGCTTTATGTTATATACTGTATGACTATGGACATCATTCATTATATTAATTGAAACATTCAAAATATATAGGTAACTAATAGGTAGATAGTATAGATTTGAAGCAAAATCTCCTTATTTTAATAAATTAAATTACTTATTCGTTATAACAGTAACAACAAACATTTCAAACTGATCAGAAACTATAATAATCCCACCTTTACTACGTTCTTATTGTCATAGTTATCGCAACGCTAGCGCATGTAACGCCTATCGACAATTCAATGTACTACCAAACGGTTATCCTAGTCGTTAGTTATCTAAACGGTTAGTCGTTACACTCGTTATAACAATAACGAAACAATTAACACTTCAAACTAAACATATAAGATTTCCCATTACTTCGTTCTTCTCGTTAATGTTACCGCAACGCTAGCGCCAGTAACGCCTATTGACAATTCATTGCACTACTATACGGTTATCTTAAACGTTACTCGTTATAACAATAACAAAGCAACCAACATTTTAAACTAACCATATACGATATATCGTTATTCTCAAGTTCTCGGTTAAGTTATCGCAGTGCAAGCGCCAGTAACGCCTAGCGACAATTTGAAGTACTACTAAACAGTTATCTTAAAGGTTATTGGAAATAAAAGGTTAGTCATTATTGGTCGTTACTCGTTATCCGGTTAAACGTTAGTGTAGTCGTGCAGTGCCTCTGTCTTGTGGCTTAACATAGAACTGTGTTAAAAAGTTATCTAAAAGCGTTATTTGATTTGTATACAATCGATAAAGAATTTTATTCTTTTCTAAATGGTTAGTTTTAGTTATTTATTTCTCCCCCTTCTCTTTTTGCTAGTTCTTAGTAACTACTCAGGCGTGTTCATGTTCATGGTTTCTTTCAAGATTAAGATTCTACGAATTTAATAACTCTTTAACTCGGTAACAGTTATTTGACATTTTCGATAACCGTTGTTATAGTTATTCTTCAATAACCGTTACTAAATCACAGATAGGCTAAGAAAATAACGACCATCACTAGTTTGCTCCAATATTTCCATTAACAGCTGATTTAAAAATTTAAAGCAATTATTTTTAGATTTCTAGCTTTTAGGTTAGGGGTTTAAAGTGTAGACCTGAGCCTTGCTGGTTCTTTTAACCATTATTATACCTGCTGTTATAAAATATATATAAGAAATAATTTATTTTGAACATTTAAAATTATTTACCATCTTAGTTTTGAGGTTATTATTAATCCTACACCTTTATTATAAATAAAACATAACATAGGCCTATGTTTTTAGAAGGTTCCGTTAGGGGTTGGCGTGCGAACACACAGGGGCTCCCCTAGGCCTAATCAATCATAAATTCAAAAAGGACGCCAACTTTATGATTTTTCTAACTTTATTATTGTGTCAAATTCAAACAATATTATTCACAGCGGCCGAGTGCCCGACCCGAGAATATAATTGAACCAATTTATTATAATTTATAAAATAGATATGGACTTTTAAACAATTAACTTGTGTTAGCCTATATTTTATATAGAAGCATAGACAAAGGGAAATTAGTATGTAGGCCTATAACAGATGACTTTTTGAGCACTTACAAAATGGATGATTTTATTAATTACCGGTACTGTAACTAATTTTTCAATTAATTCACAAAATAAATTATTATTTTTCAATTCTTTGTAGAACTAATTTATTTGTGTTTAATTACTTGTATAAGATGAGAAAGTATAAACCGGCTGGAATTAAGTAGAGCTAGTCAGGGTTATTCTATCTTATCAAAGTTAACAATTTTATTATATCCCGTAAGGAATAGGTTAGTTATATCATATGAAGCAAAAAAAAAAAAAAATGGACATCATGCTCGAATTATTTTACCTTCAATAAATGGCTTAAGTGTTATTTCAGATTTATTTCTCTTAAATTAAGCTAACTTTGCACAAGTTATGAAACATTTTGGTAAGTTAGCCTTCATATCAAACATACAGAACAGAAGTTAGCAAAGACTATTAGGATATTCAGAGGATAGGCCTACTAAACTTAAACAATATAAAATATAGCCTAAAATTATAAAATATTTTCATACGCCTACCTGTTGTGCCAAAAAGTTGATTCACAAGATCCCAATAAAAACCTTTTGCATTGATTTGTTGTGCTATTATTTCACTGTAGGTTTTGAGACTAGGCTATTTCCCCAATGGACTTTCTGGAAGAATAGGGGTGCTACAGACTGGTGTCAACATGAGGTGGGAAAACCTCATATATTATGTCAGACTCTTCTACCAGTACTACCGACAGCATATTGGTTATTACTTTTTCTGTGTAGTTAGCATTTTGACCATTTACTGTAATCTTACTCAGTAAATTTAGCCTATGCCTGGTCTTGAAGCATAAGCTGCATCCTGCTGGATCCTTGTGTTTATGTTATAACCTACAATACAAAATTTGAATCAATAAACTAATAAATCAAATTCCTTACCGTACTTATATTCTAGGCCTACTCTATAAAAATGTAAATGTTCACACGAGATAATTTTATATCTTTTTGCACTTTCTGAAATGGATTAAAATAAGGAGTAACAAAATTATTACATTGGTGGCACTAATTACTTGGTGTAAGTTTACTATTCAACCCTAGCCTAATATTTTTGCAGACAACGGCATTGTTTTCATTCTACTGTTAAATGTTGAATACAGGTAAACATACTGTGACTAAATAGGCCTAGGCCTACTATAGGTTAGAACCTTTTAGGTTTTTGGCGTAAGTTTACTATTTGACCCTAGCCTAATATTTTTGCAGACAACGGCGTTGTTTTCATTCTGTTAAAATGTTGAATTCAGGTTAACATACTGTGACTAAATACTACAGGTTAGAATCTTTTAGGTTTTTTTTAATTATTATTCTTGCATTTCTGTTGCCATAGGTCAGTTTATGGTCGAATAGCAAACTTACGCCAGGTTTTTTTTTATTTATTATTCTTGCATTTCTGTTGCCATAGGTTAGCCTAGGGTGGAAAAGTAAACTTGCGGCAATTACTTTCTTATGAAAAGTTTTCAGCTGATGCTATTTCCACAAGTAGGCTAGGCTATAGTATTATAAAAGTTGGCCAAAAAAGCTCTATCATTAACGTTTAATTAGGATTAACTCCCGAGTTTAATTTAATATTCTAATTGAAAAGCTTTAACCTAAAATGTACAGTATGGATTAACAGATGTTTCTAAATACTTGTATCTAACAATCATCAATTAAACTCACTTACCTGCAATGAAATTCGTCAAATTTTACAAAGAGTTGGTGTTGCTTCCACATAATATATGAAATATGTATTGTAAACTAAAACTTTCAGGAACCGGTCGAGTTTTTAATATTTTTACATAGAACATGGCACATGGGCCATGGCAGTCGCAATTAATTATGGCGGAATTGCAGGAATGCAGGAATGGCACTTTGGCGCAGTGTTGCCAGGTGCAAAAAAATTAAATCGTAAGATTGTGTAGGAAAATTCGTAGTATAAAGTCCTTCATAGAATAAATGTACAATGTACTGTGCTTAAAAACTGAGTCTACAAAACAATTATAGGTTAAATTATAGCCTATATAAATACATGTATTTAGCACTGAACTCTTTCTACTACTGACAGTACTACTGCACAGTGCACTATAATCGCCATTATACATTTATAACCAAGATTATAAATCTTGAATATCCCTTAGATACAAGGTGACCAACATAAAGTAGAAATAAACCAACATTTTACAATACAATATAAATATATATTATGATATTAACATACTGTAAACAATTATAATTTTTATTTTATTATTCTAACCAACATATCAAAATATTCAGGGATAATCACTGCATCAGAATATTTAGTATAACCTATAGCCCAGTCGGTATAGGTTAAAACTACCAGTAATTTGCAATATGGCTGATTTTTATTTATAAGTACCTTAAAGTATGTACATTAACATAAAAACAAAAGTTTACCATTCTATCAATTTCCCAAAGTCGAAAAAAAAATGGATTATCATTTTTTTTCCCGATTATCCTTAATATTTCGAGCTATGATGAAGATAGAGAAAAATAAAAAATACCACCGTGTTTGACATAGGAGTTAAAATATATATTTTAAACATTTATGCTGAGTCTCAGCTTGTTATCTTGAAAATGACCCGATCTAGAGCCACTTGACTCAATGGGTTTCTCGATTTTAGGAGTACCGGACCCACGACCTAATTTTAATCGGCTTCAGTTTAGAGAATTTTCAAAATATCAACCTGAAAGTTTTTTTACAAGTTAAATATAATATATATATTCAAACAAGTTCAAGGAGTATAAACCTTTTTCATTATTTACTTTTAAAAGCACAAGTAAATTAAAAAACTTTTTAGATTTTTCATAAATAAATACATATGCCCTTTTTTGTTGAAAAATACCTCCCCTACACGGTGGTATTTTTTATTTTTCTCTATCTTCATCCCAGCTCGAAATATTAAGGATAATCGAAAAAAAAATAATAATCGATTTTTTTTTCGACTTTGGGAAATCGATAGACTGGTAAACATTTTTTTATGTTAATATACATATTTGAATGTACTTATAAAAAAAAATCAGCCGTATTGTAAATTACTGGAACTTTTGGTCTAAAATTACCTCTACCGACTGGCCTACTAATTAATCACTTACACGTACACTTTATACAATAAATTTGAAACAACTGGGATATTCTGAATACAAAAAAAAGCTTGAATTATAATGTATATGTCCCATTTATCAAGCAATGCTAAAACAAAAAAGCGGTACCAGAAACTGGCACATACTTTCTCACAAACATATTTAAATTATTAAACAGATTCAGTGACTTCATAATTGTATTAAAGTAGGAGGGGGAATACATTAAAGTAGAGAGTAACTAACTAATAAATATCATTATTACAGTACCGTATTCGGTATTAGCTAGAAAGAAAACTATTCGATCGATTTCGAACAAATTTGCATCTAACATGTCAGTCAGTTAGGCCTGTATAGATGCACGAAAAAAGGTTTTGAAATTTTTTGAAAAACAACCCCCTTTTTGGGAAAAACCCCCAAAAATCAGTTATTATTATTAGTTAAACGAGAATTTTTATTAAATATGCGGTTTTTTGCATATGGTAAGGTACATTAAGGGCACCAAATAAGCCAATTTTTTCAAAATCGTTAAAGCTGTTTTTCTTTAAAAAAATAATAACTTATTTTTTTAGGGGTTTTTGGTCAAAAAGGGGTTATTTTAAAAAATGTTTCAAAATCTTTTTTCGTGCATCTATACAGGCCTAAATGACATGTTTGGTGCAAATTTGTTTGAAATCGATCGAATAGTTTCTCTCTAGCTTTGTATACATACAGACATACATTTTGTAAAAACCACTTTTTTGGACTCAGGGGGTCCCAAAATGGATATTTTCACAAAAATCTCAACATTGATTTTTTCGATCACTATACTTTCTCTATAGGCTACTATAGTATAGCGAGAAAGTAAAAGAAGTTTTAAGGGCTAAATAAATGTATTATTCCTGTTTTATTATCCTATAAGTTCCTGTTTTATTAATAAGTACCAGGAGACCGAGCTAAAGCTCGATTATAAGCAGGGCTATGATTTCAATAATAAATATTGGCTTATTGAGTTTTGAGGTTAGGCCTATAACATTAAATAACTAAATAAAGGGTATATTCAACATTAGGCTTACCGGTACCTGTAATAAAAATACAGTTTAAAGGATTAACCATAATCTCAACGCTATGCCTCAGAAATAAGTCAGGCCTAAATTAAAGTTTAATATTTCAATATCGATTTAGGCCTAGGGCCTAGTTCGCTCACGTCAATAACTATTATTGCAAATTTCCGTGAACATCGTTTAGGTTAGGCCTATAACAAAACAACTAAATAAAGGGTATGTTTATTTAGCAGAAGTATTCGTTGTCATGGTAACTATAAATAGATACAACATTAGGCTTACCTCTAATAAAATATACAGTTTAAAAGAAAGCAGATGATTATTGTAATGGCATTGAAAACATTATTGCATCAGCTGTGCTTTGTATTGTTTAAAATGGACAAATTTCACTTTTTAATTTAATAAAAAGACGTAGAAAACGAATTTTCCCAGACTGGTGACCATTTCCAATCGATTTCTCGTGGCCAAAAGCCCCATATAAAATCAAAACATGAAAAATCCTTAGACGGAGATTCCAGATCCATTTAGCAGACATACAATTATCTCTAGCTTTAGAAGATAAGATAAGATAATATTGATATGCTGTTTATATAAACATGTATATAAGCATAGAATACACATAATATACAAATGCACAGACAAAAATCTAGTGAAAACGGAAAATCTATTATGCGCCTATGCGGAGGCCTGCGGAGCGAGACTCCGCTTGCGAGCTACGGTGTCACGGATGACTGCGCGCCTACGAAGGGTTATGAACGACTTTGTAACATTATAACTGGACGTAATTATGCAAAACGTAACAACCCCACAATTTTGAGATATGACTTCTTGTTGTTCAGCTCAAAGGGTTCTGCATTTTACTAAAAAGAACAAAGTCTCATATACTCTTGTAAAAAAGTACATCTGTTTTGTTTTCAACATTCCTACATTTAAAAAAAAAAGACAACTGCTTTTGTTGGTTCCTTATTAACCTGTCAATGTCGAGTTTTCTTTAAAAAAAACTATGTTTAACAAAAAGAAACCAAGGAGCATGGTCACCTTTTGCTTCCAATTTTGAGTAAAAGTCAAGGAACCATTATACATTTTGCAACTAAGCAATTATAGTATAAACATTACAACAGTTTATTCAAAATAAATCTAATCTGTTTTAAAAAATATACCTTTCATAAAAAACCAAAACCAGATTTACATCACGATAAACAGAATAACAATTGACTGTTAACTTTGATTCAATTTATGTCAGTTTAAAGTCAATGTGGAATGGTTCCTTTTTGCATAATTACATAAAACTGCAATGTCTTTGCTAATTTCAAAGTAGCCTTCAGGATTATTACACAATTTGATGAAAAATCGATCAAATAATGAATAGTTAGTTTATATTTTCATTTTAAAATGTGAACAATAAATTTAATCTACCTACGGCCTACGGTATATTTGTTATTATTGAAAATAAACACAGTAGCCTATATTCATTTGTTTAGCAGTTTAGCTTAGATTCAAAATAGCAAACAATATTTTGTGACATAATCCCTTAAATAAAAACTGGTTTTCATGAAAAACAACAAGCTTATAGGCCTAAGTTCGCCTTGAAACAATTGAATCACAAAATTAAGGGAACATTATAAAATGTATATTTAATACCGGTACTTGTCTGCAAATATGGCAAGAACTTCGTCTGTACTAGTTCACTAGTTGACATAGGTTGTGTCACAGGTTAAGTCACAGTCATAAATATTAGTCACAGAGCTGTAACAGATATTTCTAGCCTGAAGTAATAACCTAATATTTAAGCTCCTCCCATGTGTTATCTGATTGGTTCTTTCTAAAACCTGGACTATTTGTAGTCCAGTACATATTTTTAATACACACTAGCCTTCATTTGGTCCAGATTCAATTTAACGTTCTGGACTTTTTGAAACTCTTGACTACATTATAACTCCTCACTATTTAGGCGACCTGGACCATTTGAAAACTGGACTAAATAAAGGCATCCCTTTTAATTTACAGATTTTAGGGTACCTAATACATTTTTACCATGGAGTGGGTTCTCTGAGTAGCTTTTCTCTACGACCCAACCTCATAACACTAAAATGTCCAAATAAATATCCTTACTGCACCCCGTATACACTGTGTTTATAATATTTTAATTTAATTAATTATAATATTCCCATTATTTTTTTAAAGTTTAAAAGAAGTATTTATATATTTTTTAAAATTTTATTATTATTTTTAAGTTATATCTTTAATTTGTCGTTATATTATTTTTCCGGTTTTTTTTTTAAATAAACAAAAGTATTTATTGTAAATAATTTGTCATTGTCATTGTCATTGTTGGGTGGAAGAAAAAACTAAATAATCCTAATATCACGCCAATAACAAAGCCATTAATTCATTTATTCTCGCTCTTTTTTGTTAGTAGTAAATTTATATTATTTTTCAAACTATTTATTTTGTAGGCTTTATGTTATAATGCATATATTTTTATAATTATTGCTAATTAATTGAATTCGTTAATTAGTTCGTCGTGGGGTCTGAACTTTATGATTACTTTAAGTTTTATTATATTTGATGTAATTAAAATGTAATGGTCATGCATCGTTGTACTTTTCACTATCATCTTAAAGTCATTCTGTTCAAACTTTAGTAGCCTATGATTTTGTTCTTTTTGTATTTATAAGTACATTTTGTTATTAAAATGTATAACTTTTTCTATTTAAAATTATACAGGGTGTTTACAAACTCCCTGGACATATTTTGTGTATTTGTTCCTTAGGTCAAGGCAATCAAAAAACGTCATATAAATATGGGTCTGACATGCCTAGTTTTCTGTCTGTCCGTCTGTTTGAGTTTTTTACAAATTATTTTATAACTTGAATACTATTTTAGATAGAAACTTCAAATTTTGCACGACGTGTACCTTGGTATTTCAAACAAGTGTATACAATTTCGTTACGATATCTCAAACAGTTTCAAGTTGGCGGCCATTTAAAATCTTTGATGTTAAATTTCACGAAAACCGTAATTTTTATAAAAAAATTTTACTAGTAATAAAAAAATGTAGAATTTTAAGACGAACAAAATCATACTTTATTTGCTACAATCGGATAATAAGTAACTGAGTAATGAGACTTTTACCAAATTACGTAACAACTGTACACGGCAAATTGTTGTTTAGTGCAAATTTTGTATGATATTTATTTCAGTAAATGTCTCATTACTCAGTTATTTATTATCCGATTGTAGCAAATAAAGTATGATTTTGTTCATCTTAAAATTCTACATTTTTTATTATACTGGTAATTTTTTAAATAAAAATTACGGTTTCCGTGAAATTTAACATCAAAGATTTTAAATGGCCGCCATCTTGAAACTCTTTAAGATATCGTAACGAAATTTTAGAAACATGTTTGACCTACTAAGGTACACGTTCGTGCCAAATTTAAAGTTTCTATCTAAAATAGTACTCAAGTTGTAAAATAATTTGTAAAAAACACAAACAGACGGACAGACAGAAAACTAGGCATTTCAGACCCATATTTATATGACGTTTTTTGATTGTCTTGACCTAAGGAACAAATACACAACATTTTTCCAGGGAGTTTGTAAACACCCTGTATATGTAGGCTATTTTGTTGATGAGTATGGTAGCTTCGACAGATTTGAACCAAAGGCGATAACTGAAAACTGTATTTTCCCCCAACACACATGTAAGGCCTCACCTACTTCTTACTTAATAGTAGGGGTTCGATTTAATGAATTTTGCTTAATATGTCGAGACTACAAACCATCTTATGCAAATATACAGAGAATCGTTCGTTTCTTTATTTTATTTAGCAACAAAAGAATGTTTATTTGCTATCTTAAACTATGCCTATATGTTATATTCCTTGCTTCGGAGTTGAAATGTTTGAGGAGGGTGAGCACAAATAGTTTTACTATTCAAACAGTAATTAAACAAGAATGACAAAGCCTAACTAAGCCAATATTACATTGTGTTATTCATCATTCAGTTAAATCCTTGTACGAAGTAAGTTGTGCAATTCATCATGTAAACTTGAGCAAATATTAGATATGTTAGACTTGGCTGTATTAAGTGTAATTGGATGTATTGCGTTGGAATTATACTAATACTTTGTTCAACAACTTAAGGCTGTCTGAATTCGCATGATGGGTTTATTGAGATAAAATAAAAACTTACCTCGAAATAATTACATTAAATGGAATGGGATAGAATAGAATAAACGAATTTATTTTGGCCTGATCGGGGCTGTGAAGCACCTTCTACCGTTCCCATAAAATTCATACATGAATTATTTTACAAAACTCTGCTCCAGCTGATGATAAATAATAACAAAGAAAACTTAAGTGATAAGAACATATTATATATAAACAACAAAGCCTTAAATCAACAAACACAAAATCTTAAATTGGAACTGTTATAGACATATATAAAATTCAAGGATGCTTTTCGTTTGAAAACTATAATTTACAATCCACATCAGGCCAAACAAACACCAATCAAAAAATATATCACACAGTTCATTACACCAAATAAACAAATACTGATACAAAATTACACACTTTCCTCAGCTGTTCGTCCTGTAAATGTGGTTTCAATCTAGATTTGATCAGTCTAGTCTTCTTAATTGCATTGGGCAGTGAGTTTCACAATCTGCAACAAACGTAGAGGATTTATTTAAAAATAGATATGCTACGAAGCGGAATTTGAAGAATGAAAGAATAACGCGTTTTAAGGCTATAAATGTCTGACATAAAAATAAAGAATTTTACAAATATGGAGGCAAATTATAATTCAATGTTTAAAAGATAAGGGTCAGGGTTGCCTGTTGTCATTCTTGAGGCACCTAATTTCATTGTAAAAGGGTGTTACATCTTGGCCATTACCATTGGAAAAAAACGAATACAGGGTAGCTCTGCTGTCACGTCACTGTAAACGGGAAAAAATAATCAATAGAAGAAAAAAGTAGTGACTCAACAAGTAAAGCTCTAACCTTGGTAGGCATTGCATCTTGTACCGTCTCAGTCGTAAAATCATAGACATAAAGTGTATACTACCATCGGATTTTATTGTTCCACTTTATTCTGCTTTTATTTGTGTAAGACGTAATTATTAATATAATGATTTGGTATCATTCAATTAAAAAAGCTACAAAAACAAAACACAGCGTTTATTGTCTTTCCCTACTTCATTGTTTACTTAGTAACCACTGTAAGCAGTTAAATTGTTTTTTTTTCAACTTGAACATGACCTGTTCGAAACACTATTTTTTACATCAGATTCGTAACTACAGGGTGTGACGGCCTACCAGTGCTCTGCATATAATCGGCAAATGAATCAGTTTAGATACTTGATTACATCTTAAACCTCAATATTTCGCACAATTTGCCCAGTGCTCCAAAAGGCATATTTTGAAAGGTGAGGTTTTTTGAAGTGATAACTTCTAGTGGCCCATTGGGCACATCGTTTGACTATGTTTCTGAAATTCATGAACTTTTTGAGTAGACAAAAGTTAGAGCGAGGAGGGAATAGGCGATACGTAGTATATATGGACAAGTAAGCACGTGCTTCCGTGTTAAAATGTCGCTAGTAACGTTTTAAACGTAATCCTGAAGGCAATTCGCCCGGAAACCGTGCTCTTTCTTACCGCGACCGGTATAAACAATTCGAATTTATATAAACTTCACGCTATTACAGACTAGGAAAGTTTTAACTAGTTACTCAAAGTGCCTTGTAATAGTATCGCTTCTCGGCCTCGTGGCTAAGATCAAAGTGTAGTGTCTGTTCTTACTTCTTATCAGCTTAATGTGTGAGTATAGTGTGAATCGTCGAGTGTTTTAACAGTCTTCTGCTATAAATATTTCATATTGTGTTGGTGCGGTCTTCGGGGAACGTTGTTGTGTGCTGCCACCTGCGATTACTCAGAACTACTAGCCCATAGGCTGTTTACTCATCGTAACTTCAAGTATATTGTACATCGGTGAGAGTTTTATTTGGCCGTTTGAATACTTTTAGTACCATTTGAATAAACTAACAGTCAATTTGAATAAGTCCAAAATATAACTTAAAATCATTGTCTACTTTTTAATAGTACTAAAATTTCTGTTATAAAGATTTCGTCATCTCTTTTTACGTGGTTTACTACATACGTAGAAAATAACTCATGATATAGATAAAAGTGTTGAATTTTCCTTGTTGGATTCGTTAATACAGAAAGTCAGTAAGTACATTGACAGTTACTATTATATTTATTATTATTTGCTGCTTTCTATAATTTCTTGTAAAGTTTAGGAAATTTAAAACAATATTACGTTTTTACAGTCAAAGCTAAAGACTTTACTCTATTTTGAATTAAACAAATGGAATATGGTCAATTTTCATATTGATTATTTATAATTTGATTTGATATGATTAGATTATATACATGCTTAAAATGGAATAAAAATGTGTAATGTATAATGTGAGAAAATATATTAAATATAATGTTCTGCAGATTGACTGATAACTAAAAATATACTTAAATTGCTTACCTACAATTTTTAGGAGTTAAGAATAATTTGTTCTTTGAATAATTAACTATGCAATTTCAAAATATGATATAATATTGTTTCACAATATATTGACTTGTGTAATTTTTTACCCTTATTATCCTTTAGTATTAATACTGATACAAATATAAATCGGTCAAAGAAGTTATCACTTTGGTCTTAAGTACACCCAATTTAAAAAAAAAATGTAAATCTATACATTTAGCTCGAGAGTTACGTAATTTTAAAGGTCTCTTAATAGTAAACGTTTTGAAATAAAACATTTGACTAACTTTGACCCGTTTAAAAATTGTATCCCTAAACGTAGAAACATTTGGTTTTTGTATTTTGTTTACTGTAAATAAACGTTTTTATTCTCAGAATTCAAAGTTTAAAGAAAAACATTACCAATGATATATACTAACGAAAAATTGCATACTTGGGCATAGTTTGTCAATATTCGAAAAATGTCCGGGAATATGAAAAAAAAACATTGGGTCTGCGTCGGACCAGACGGTGGAAGTTATACTTCTTTGGCCATCCAATGGTATAGTCAGGTAGACATACTATTGATTTAAAATATTTTGGGAAAAACTAGTCGTAACTTAGAGTAACCCTACTATTTTGTAGATGATAACCTATTCTTTTATAAAAACACTAACCAACACTGAAGGCATATTTTAAAATTAATATCCCATTTTTCCTTATTTGTTACATAAGCTTATGAATACTATCGTTGCATCTGTTTGGTTGGTCACAGTTGGTCTGGGGACCATGATCAGTGCTCACCCAACAAAATGAATGAGCTCCCGAAGTTTCTGCATATCGTCGTGAATCACCCTGCATATAAAATTTTTAATGACTGCCGAAAACGTGTTCAGGGGACCATGATCAATGCTCACTTACTACACCCAACAAAATTAATATTGCATTGCCATAGGT
>JAGFPH010014897.1:4270-15648 GCA_018207615.1 Philaenus spumarius | reverse complement strand
AATAAGAAACATGTCGCTGACCACAAACTCTATCGCCTTAACTATCATCTCGTACACTTTGCACTTAAAGTACAACACTCGACAAAACCATATTGTTTATAATATCACATAACATATCTCTATAAATATACACATACATATAGTATACATCAATCACTTTATTATGGAAGTGCCAAATATACCTTAAGTCAATCACGTCACAATACCATTTGTATTGCTAACAGAGTCAAAAAATAATATACTCTATGAAAGACCCAACTCTACAGCCAATTCAAAAACCAAAAAAATTTCCCAAAATCTACCAAAACTTTCCCAAATCAAAATTTTGTTTTTAAAAAAATCAAAAACTACCTTTAAACTGTCTAAATTTTTACCATGAATAATCAATTACTCTTGAAATAAGCACGGTATTCTGAATTATTTTGATCTAACCAGCACCGATCTTATCTCAAGAATGAAACTTAAGGCAAGTGGCACTAACACGTTCCAATAAAACAACAATAATACTTATATCTAATTAAATCAAAAATCAAATCATAGGCCAAAACAAAAATGCAAAAATTAATAAATGAAAACAACTTTCCATTAACACAAAAAATTCTCTCTCTCAATTACGTTCCAAAATAAATAATAGTTAGGTCTTATGGTGGTTATCAAACAAAAATGCAATTTTTTTAAATTACCTCATAATAAAATGCAAAGATAATGGCATACTAATTAATTTACCACAATATCAAATATCAAATACTTAAACACTAGAAATCAAGTTTAAAAAATCTATCAACCAATCAACGTAATCTGTAAAACGTAAAAAATGAAAAAGAAAAACCACTGTAATAATCCATACAAAAAATTTAAACTTAATCACCTAAACAAATCGCTCTCTTTCCTTCTAAACAGAAACTTAATTAACCTCCCAAAAAGTTTTCTTTTTTTACTAAAACCCTGAAAACAATTTTTGATAATTACCAAAAGACCGGCCGAGCATTACTTGATAGGGTTGGAATTACTGGTACCCTTATTACCCGGGTTCAAACTCAAAGTTAATATGTTAGTAACAGAGGGACAGATCAATAACAATGCATTCAGTGGTTCAGTAATAATACTTATCTCTCTATATTTATACTCATACAATACAATAACACAAATATAATTTGACACATTAGCTCTTGCTTATGCTACGTACATCTCTTATATTAGGTATTGACCTTTATAAGACAGACTGGATTACGGTATTGGCAACTAAAGCGTGTTACTTTTATGTGAATAACCCCAAAACTCTGAATACAACGTAACTATAACAATAGACCGAAATACTTTGGTTTGCTCACTCAGTGTGTTGTCTTCATAGGTATCTCCTTCACTTGTGATCTCGATGGTCCAAACTTCGAGCTGAATTCCCCGTCTCGATTTCCTGGCCACACTTTGCACGACGAACTGGCCCAACTTTCTGGCCCAACACACCAACAACAGACTGGCCTAACTCGCAGCCCCTCGCTGGTGACCCGACCACTCCACTCTGGCCCATCGACCACAATCCTCTGGCCCAGATTCTAGCTTCGGATTATACTTTATAACCCGTCTAGCTTCCTGTTGACATCTCCAACAAAACAACCGCTGCTTTCGTAGCATTTGTTTTGTTCCGCGTTAAATGACCTATCACACGACCTTGCTACTATTTCCGTGTACATATTATACTTCCTAGTCTATTTTGCTGGTCAATACCTTTACATACAAAACACTAACTCTAATAACTAATATACTAAAATGTATCTTCATTACATATTCCAAAACATAACACTAGAGAGAAAACTATTCAGTCGATTTTGAACAAATTTTCACCAAACACGTCAATTAGGAATGTATAGATGCACGAAAAAAGGTTTTAAAATATTTTGAAAAACAACCCCCTTTTCGGCCAAAAACTCCCAAAAATCAGCTATTATTATTAGCTAAACAAGAAATTTTCAGAAAGATGCTGTTTTTTGCATATGGTATGGTATATTAAGGGCTAAAAATTTTGTCAAAATCGTTTGAGACGTTTTTTTATACAAAAATAATAACTGATTTTTGTGGTTTTTTGGCCAAAAATTGAGTTGTTTTCAAAATATTTCAAAAAATTTTTTAGCGCATCTATGCAGGTCTAATTGACATGTTTGGTGAAAATTTGTTCGAAGTTGATCGAATAGTTTTCTCTCTAGCTTTGTATACATACAGACATACAGTCAGATGTTTTGTAAAAAACTCTTTTTTGGACTCACTGGGTCCCAAAACGGATATTTCCACAAAAATCTCAACATCGATTTTTTGCGATCACTATACTTACTCTATACTAAAGTATAGTGAGAAAGTAAAATGGGTTCTTTTCTGAAACATTCGTGTGAAATAGTTTAAATAAATAATCTGGTTCATAATTGGAAACACAAATTGTCAGTGTATAAATGAAAATGTCAGTAAACTTGCAATATTTAAAATAAAGCTTTACTAAAGTAACTGACTCTCATACTTTATTATTGTTTTCAAGTTTTAAAAGTTTTCAATTTATTTTAAAATCACAATTTTACATTAAAGTTAAAATACTTTGCTTTGTGCATTTGACAGCTTTTAAGATTGGAGTTTTTTATAGTAAAAGCATCGAATATAAACAATAATTTGCACCTTACAAAATAGGATAAACAACTTAAATACATAAAAAAATAGTACCTATCTCCTGGCGAAAACTTACATTAAACAAACGTCAACCGCTATCAGTTTAAGTGCAAACGTTTGGTTTTTGTCCTTTAGTTATTTTTCTCAATCTACACTTGTTTAATATATCTACATAATAATATATTACACAATTTATGTAAATGAATTGTTCTGTACCAGCGACCACAGAATCGAATCGACTGGTAACCTAATGTTAGGTATATCTCAAACATCAGTTTGTAGAGTTTTACATGGCGGTGGTTTTAAAGCGTACAAAATTCGTTTAGTTCAAGAGCAAAGTGAGAACGATTTTGATCGTCGAAGAGAATTTTGTGAACTGATAATGAGGAACATTGATAACAATACAATTAGAATAAACAACACTGCTTTCTCAGACGAAGCAACTTTTATGTTAAACGGTAAAGTTCACAGACACAATTGTCGTTATTGGGCTGATGTTAACCCTCGTTGGATGAGAGAGCAACACACCCAGCACCCTGAAAAATGTTTGGCTTTGCATTGTTGGGTCCTTCTTTATTGATGGCAATCCTAATGCTGAGGTACTCCAGGAAGTGATACAAAATCAGATTTATCCAGCCATCCAAGCAGCAACCAATAACTGTAATCAAGTTTGGTTCCAGCAGGACGGAGCACCTATACACTATGGCCTGCAGTCCGCGAGTATTTAAACAATATTTTTCCCAATCGCTGGATAGGCAGAAGAGGAAGTATCGAGTGGCCACCAAGATCGCCAGATCTATTTCCACTGGACTACTTTGTGTGAGGTCACATTAAAAACAAAGTGTATAAAACGAGACCCCACTGCATTAATGACCTTAGTGACAAAGTGGTAGCGCAAATTCAAAAAGTCCCGCGTGAATCCATACAGCTTGCAGTTTCAAGTTTTTGCTTGGACATTGTCAAACTGTCCTGGAACACCAGTCATAAAAAACACAGGTTAGTAAGTTTAAGCCATTTTATTGTTGAATGTAATTGTAATCACTAGTTCTATTGCAACATAAATAATTAATTAATTGTACAAATATTAAAACATTGTAAAAAGAAGATTATTTTATTAGCTGTTGATTTTATCTGTTTCACAAATTCATTGTTTTCAATTAACAGTAAATTTCCTAAGTATTAGAACCAGGTTCTGAACATTTCAATGAGCTGCCATTTTGAACCGGGTTGAGGTAGAAAGCTCTAGTTTTCACTGTTCTTATTCTGTAATCAAGAACTTTAAAATGAGGTATCACTTAATGGGTCTTTAAATTTACAAATTTTGAGCTGCCCCCCAAAAATCCCATTTTGGGGAAATGGGAAAAGTTCTAATAGTGACTAAAAAGTTCACTTTTATTTCCCAGAATGGTGTCCTGTGATTCATTTTTCTATCTTTATCCGTTTAAAATTTAACATGGTGTACCCATACTTTAGACTCACACTGTATACCAAAAGTCCCACAACTATACCCACACTTAACCCACATTTACTCCAAAGACATAATCATTGTATAAGATACATACACCCTTGTACATATACTCACAAATATATAACAGTCAACTAAATTTCACATTTACCATAACTATACCCACACGTTTTCGTATACATTTAAACACATAAACATTTATATACATACTCAAACTCATATCATACTCGTAACATACATACACTCAAATATGGCAATCATCCGCAACTAGGCACATCTGATGATTGTGCCATGTGCTTATTGTTTACGTAAAGCGATTATCAACTTTAGAGGCATTTCATGGTATCGAGCAACACAAAAAGCGCTTAAATCTGATCTTTTATTAGGCAATTGTGAGGTGGTAACATTCCTTATCACACTATAGATGGATTTATTAGACGGTGACCTGCGCGGAAAATCTTGCTCATGTAGGAGAGGTAGGTGAAGGTTCCCCACCATAGCGCACCTCGTGCGCAGACGCAACCCCATCCCCCAGTCATATCCTCTTTTCAGATCTCAGCAGCAAATACGAGGTGCGCGGTGGTGGGGAACCTTCACCTACCTTTCCTACATGAGCAAGATTTTCCGCGCAGGTCGCCGTCTAATAAATCCATCTATAAATAGATCTCTTTTGTTCTTGAAGAAATACAACAGATACGATTTATAGACATGTATATATATATCTGTATATATACAAAAAAAGTAAATGTGTGCGGTCGTGGGATCACCGTCAGGAACGAAGTTCATCACGCCTTTTCTTCAATTCTTTTACCAGCCTTAACGGCAACACACACACATGGTTTTAATCTTTCAATTGCCGTTTGTTATTAGATTGCTTTTTATACAAATATTTACTGTTTCCGTACGTTTAATGTTATTATAAGAAAGGTGTATAGTTAAAGTAATTATAACATCAAAGCTAAGATGGTAAACAAAGTTAATTGTAGGCCCTACATTCATTGTAAATACAATCAATAAACATAAAATGTCAGTCTAGGCCTGACCTAAAATTATTGTGTGCACGTTTAATTTATTTTAACTGTCTTAACGGCAACATACATACAATAATTTTAGGTTAGGCCTAGACTGAAGAACCAACGTTTATGATTATTGAATGTATTTCAGCGCTTCACGATAATATCTGAACTACGCCTGAAAGAACCGATCTTATCTTAATTTAAATTATTAACCAAAACACGTTTCTTGAATGTATTTGCATTCATTGCCATAGCAACCAATTTGAGAACGCTTTTTCGTTACTCGTACTTTATATTTGTCATTGCCATAGAAACCAATTAATAACACTTTATTTTGATACGTATTACATTTTCTATTTGAACTCCTACCTCAACCCGCGTTAAGAAACTTCGTTCCAATAATATTGTGTTTTTAGTGATAATACAGCAAAATAAAATTCATTATCTTGTAAAAAAAGCTTCAGAAACTGATAGAAACCAATTGAAATATATTTTAGCCTGTGTTACTAATTTAAAACTGAAATTAAAATTCAATATACTGGGAATGTTAGTTAAGGGGAGTATTATTATTGTGTATTCATGTGTTATCAAATCCAGGTTGTAAGAAAACATCCCAGCATTTGTCACTATTTGCAGTAATGATAGAAGTTTTGGGTCTAGTATATTTTATAAAGTAAATACACACATTAAGAATATTTACTAAGTATGTTATTTAGATTCAATTATAGTAGCCACGGATCAGTGTTATAATTAATATTAAATTATAAGTGAATACTCACGTCCTTGTAGTTTTTTTACTCTAAAACAATTGCAATTTCGGACAATTGTCCATCATCAGGGTTTTAAAAAAAAATATCACGTACACATAACAACATAATCACACATAGTTCACTAGATAAGTTCAAACGCTCACTTTTTAATACCGAACATTGACGTGAATCAGTCATTTTATGAATAATATTTTATCCTAAACTTTGCAAATTTCATATTCTGCCTTGATGGTTTTCAATTAAGTGAATAATTAATTATGTTGAAGGTTTTTGGAACAGTTGCTGTAAAAACGATTGCATATTTGTTAATAAAAAGTAAGAGACCTATTTGTCTACTTTAGAAAAGTAAAGCAAAACGACCAGTCCAATGATGTGTTGACTTTGAATCCTTAAACATTTAATACAATAGTCTGTGCTTTTTACAGGATTGTAAAGCCATAAGATCTATAATACAAAGTTAGATGGAATAAACAAACTTGAATCAGGCTGCAGTAGTTCTGCGATAAATATCATTCATTTTCTTTCCAGTCTGCAGTAAATAGCTAATACTAATTATTTAATAAGTAAATGGGCGCCCATATGATATTTTCCAGGGGGGGGGGGCTAGACCAGGGTATGGGGCTTAAAACCTTCACTGCTAATGACGCACATGTGAGCTTGACACTGAACACTATGAAAAGCGGCCGACGCACAGTGCATTGCATGCCAACCCCAGTATTGGGAGTATTTTCAATACACAGTGCATTGCGTGCTTTGCATGCCAATTTTATGCCTGTGTGCTATGAAGGCACATGTGCGTCCGCTTTAAAATATTAGTGATTATTCCGTAAAAAAGTTAAAAAAAATTGCTACTCATTTAGACTATAAATATAAATAATAAAAGGTCAGCTCCTAGCATAGGAAATACGAAATTTGCGTAGCAGTGAACGTGTTAAGGAATACCCTCCCCTCCTTTGGCAAAAGGAGTCCAAGGATATTTTTGACCTCCCTAAGAAAACTTTTAAAATTTGGGAAGCCAATTTTGCTGTTCAGGTGAAATATTAACCCACACATCATTGTACCTTTACACCGTCAGTGAATACACAAAGACCTATATTTGCCGCACCAAGTAGTGACCCAGCAGCTCATGCTTAAACCCTCGTAAAAAATAAAATAACTATATGTAAAATCAAACGGCACATAACATTTAAAACATATATTAATGCTAAAGAAAAATACCTGACTATAATTAATAATATACATATTTTCCTTTCCCTAGGAGCTAGGAGGGGGCCATTTCCATTCTCTGCCTATAGGTATGGGCACCCTTGAATAAGTATACTAACGTTAAGGCATCGAGTTCTGTCGTTTTTTCATATGCATTTTCCAGTTATACGAGAAAGTTCGTTATTGAACGAGAAAGTTCAGTTTAAACAAACTCTGAAAATACAATGTATTATAAAAATGATTCTCAAATTATGGGCTGCACTGTTTACGAGAGAGAAGCTACAGGTTACAAGATCTGCTGGTTTGGCATATCTGTTTTATTTTAAAATATTTAAATCTGGAATATCTATTACATCCACATAACTATCTTAAAATATAACTTTTTTGTATTTATAAACCCAGCATATATCCAATTTGCATGAACATAATCCATAATCGGCCTATTTGTTCGTCAAATATTTATGTTTACCGTAAGCACAGTTAAAACTCAAGAGTTGGCTTTAAATTTCTTAGCATTATTTATGAAAATAAATACGTACATTACTTTATAAATACAAACTCTATTTACCCAAAACTTTCTTTGCATTGTGTATTACACACAAGTTTTATAACGCTAAAAGCCACAGTCCAAGTCCTTGTTCATTCCACAAAAAGCTTTCACGTATAAAAGAGTTGCACAGTACACTGGGGAGTTGTACAAAAGCATTTCGTATCACAATTTCAAACTTTATATATATAAAGCTAACATTATTGTGTCATGTTTCCTCTATCTGCAGTTCACAGATATGTTTTTATTTGAAGGTAATCGCTTCGCATGTTTGTTAGAGAAAGCTGTGTTTGAATTGGTTTGTTTTATTATGAATAGTAAATAAATCTATATTAATATTATAAAGATGTAAAATTTGTTGGTTTGCTTGTATGTAGGGGGTAATCTCTGGAACACTGGAACGATTGAAAAAATAGTTCTACGGATAAAAATCTACACTATCCCTGAGTTAGGCTATAATTCATTTCGATAAAAACATTTTTTATTTCAATATTTGTAAATTTAGTAGGGAAAAAAACTTAGGTTAGGCCTAGACTGATGAACCAACACATGTATTTACATTTATTACCATAACAACCAATTGAATAAAATAACAGATAAAACAGCTGTTTTCTCCAATATTACCATTAACAGCTGATTTCCTTCTTTGTTTGTATGTAGGGGGCAACGACCACATAAGACCAATAGATGGAGCATAGCTAGTCCGCCGGTGAAGCCGAGCTGTCCGCCTGACCCAAGCAAGATGGCGGTGGATAGGCATGACTCATCCTAGACGCGAGCGTCAACGCCAGTAGCTCTAGCCTTTGCTATTGTCATTCGCACAGGGAACCTGCCGAGTTCGCTAACATAACCTTACTTTACGTAGTTTCGAATGCATTTTGTATCACACTTTGAATCATATTATATTATTATGTGTATACTGTTCATTGTTATTAATAGTGATGCCTAATACGTGCGTTGCCTACGGGTGTGTTAACAGAGGAAAAATAGAAGGAATTACCTACCATGGGTAAGTTCATATTTTGATTTAACTTAGATGTTACAAAATATGTGTACTAATTAATCAACTAACTGCATGCGTATATACATCCTTTAAACATTTTCTTACGCTTTAGATGAAATACATAAAATTAATCGTGGTTTAAAATGTGTTGTAAGAAATTGCATTTATTGACCACTTTGAAGATACCTGTGCACAAATTATTTTTTATGTCTTAATAACTATAGGCCTACCTGGTACCTTGTGCATTTTAGTGACTTTAACAATTAATTTCATTATTTAGTACAAATTATTTAATGTTTGTAATCCATATTCAACAATCAAACTTGTTTGTATTCACTAATAATAGTAGCACTTCTGTAAGATTATCATTACATTTTGAACCTTAAAAATAGTATAAATATTTGTATATAAGTAGCCTATGTTTCACTTTAAAACTTCATTTTAATCACCATTAAAAAGAACTATATTATCAAATTTTGAACACAAAGAAAATTAAAATCTTTTTATGTTATTACAACTATGTGATTTGATTCTATCCAATATTATATTCTTTGCTCGATTAGTGTTCACATACTATAGATTTTCAACTTTTACTACTTTACATTGTAGGCCTAAAAATAAACTTTTAAATCATATTTTTCATTGTCTTTATGTCCTATACTTTTTCAATATAACATTATATACGACAATTTCAGGTAATGTAAGAAAAGATTTTATTTTCAAAGTATTTTCGGATCTCTACCCACTTAATTTTAATATTATGTCAATAGATACTAAACAATTTGTATTAAATAATGCCAGGCTTAATTAATGCTTTTCAGTACAATCAATATTTCTAGTCCACTAATTAAAAATGTATGACAATATCTAAAAGTAAAAAAAATAATTGAGACGCCATAAAATATTAAACGGTATTTCAGGAATGAAACCTTTCCCGTTAAAGTACCAGACATTAACAAAAACTAAACTTTGATTATTGATATAGTATTAGTAATATACTAGTTATCACAAAAATATCATTAAAGTAGTTGTTAATATAAATATACATGCAGTATCTACAACGAATTTGCCATACCAACACTTGCAGGTCGATGGGCGGAACGCTCTTTCCGCCGCGGCAAAACTTTTTAACTTTAACTGAGTTATCTACGAAACTAAAGGAGCAAATTAAAAAAAAAATAGGATTAGTAAAATTCAGTTCTAAGGCTACAATTTCCACCGTTTTTTAACGTACCTGACCAAAAAATAAAAAAAGTAGTAGCAATGGAACTTTTGTATGTCATGATTAAAAATGTATATAAAAAGTTAAAGTTATTTTTGTGTTAAAAAGGCTTAAGTAGTGTTATTTGATTTTTAATTCCTTTCATTAGCACCCACAACTTGTCAACTTTACACTTGCGAAGTTTCAAAATTTTAACTTTACTCTAAGTATGTTAAATCACAGGTTGAGTGAAACGAGAGCATTGGTATAATTCAAAGTTGAGAGCGCCGTTTATGTCTTTCTGACCCAGCCAAGATGGCCGACCTGGCTTCACCCGCTATAGTGTTAGCTTTATAGGCATGCTCCATCTATTGGTCTTATGTGGTCGTTGGTAGGGGGTAATCTCTGGAACTACTGAACCGATTGAAAAAAATAGTTTGACGAATAAAAATCTACACTATCCCTGAGTAACGTAGGCTATAATTCATTTTGATAAACGCATTTTTTATTTTAATATTTGTAAATTTAGTAGGAAAAAATCTTAGGTTAGCAGACTGATGAACCAACACATGTATTTGCATTTATTACCTTAGCAAGAATTGAATAAAATAACCGATAAAACAGCTGTTTGCTCCAATATTTCCATTAACAGCTGATTTCAAACTTTAAGCAATTATTTGTATTTCTTACTTTTAGGTTAGGTTTTTATTAAAGTGTAGACCGGAGAGTTGCCGGTTCTTTTAACCTTTTTTATAACTGCTGTTATAAAATATGCGAAATAATTTGATTAGAACATTTAAGATAATTTACCATCTTAGCTTGGGGGGTTATTATTAATCCTACACCTTCATTATAAAGAAAACATAACCTAATTATGTGTATGGAAGGTTTTAACGGGGTTGGCGTGCGGAGCAATCAAGGGTTTCCCCTAGTTGTTTATATATTTACAAGGAATACAATCACTACTAGGCCTATGGCATTTAACTACTTTGAGTATACCTTTTAATTCATTTCTTTTTGTTTTCAGTATCTGAACCCTCCTATTGGTCATCATTAACTTAACCTAAACCTAGTATTCTAATTTTGTGTATTAACATTATAAACAGTGATTCTTTTATTAGATAAGTAATTGTGTTGACAGAATGTTTGGCTTAGATATTTTGATATAAACCTATTTTATGGTACAATAAATTGTAGAGATAACAAAAATAAGACGAACATGTTTGGGTCTAAATTTTACTCTCAATTATATCCAACCCAATAAAGAAAAACGAAATAACAATATTAATTAATCAGTCAAGCATTAAACAGTAATTAGTTTTACTGATGTTATTTTACTAAAAACTGTTCACAATACAGCTAATAATGTGATAAAACTTTATTTTTTTAAGTGTTCGTATAAACTTATAATCAAAATGATATATTTGCTATGGTAATTCATGTGAAATAAACAATGAAAAGAAATTTGTGATTCCGAAAGCTTTCATTTCTAGTTGTTTATCTTCTAGGCATAAACAAACT
>JAGFPH010014896.1:0-22428 GCA_018207615.1 Philaenus spumarius | reverse complement strand
GCTTTAACGATTTTGATAAAATTTGGCTTATTTGTAGCCTTTAATGTACCCTACCATATGCAAAAAACCGCATCTTTCTAAAAATTCTTGTTTACCTAAAAATAATAATAATAACTGATTCTTGGGGTTTTTTGGTGAAATGGAGAAAACTATTCGATTGATTTCAAACAAATTTGCACCAGACATTTCAAGTAGGCCTGTATAGATGCACGAAAAATGGTTTTGAAAAATTTTGAAAAACAACCCCCTTTTTAGCCAAAAAACCTCAAAAAAATCAGTTATTATTTTTTTATAAAAAACGGCTCTAACGATTTTAATAAAATTTGGCTTATTTGTAGCCTTTAATGTGCCCTATCATATGCAAAAACCGCATCTTTCTAAAAATTCTCGTTTAGCTAATAATAATAATAAGTGATTTTTGGGGTTTTTTTGGCGAAATGGCGAAAACTATTCCATTGATTTCAAACAAATTTGCACCAGACATTTCAAGTCGGCCTGTATAGATGCACGATAAAGGGTTTTGAAATTTTTTGAAAAACAACCCCCTTTTTGGCCAAAAAACCTCTAAAAAATCAGTTATTATTTTTTTATAAAAAAACGGCTCTAACGATTTTAATAAAATTTGGCTTATTTGTAGCCTTTAATGTGCCCTACCATATGCAAAAAACAGCATCTTTCTATAAGTTCTCGTTTAGCTAATAATAATAATAATAATAATAATTGATTTTTGGGGTTTTTTGGCTATAAAGGGGATTGTTTTTCAAAAAAATTTCAAAACCTTTTTACGTGCATCTATAAAGACCTAATTGACGTGTTTGGTGCAAATTTGTTCGACATCGATCGAATAGTTTTCTCTGTAGATAATAATAATAATATTAATTAGTTAATCTCCAACTTTAATAAAAATCGCCTCTCCTACCCCACCCTACAAGTCACAGTGAATCTGTTTAATAATTTAAATATGTTTGTGAGAAAGTATGTGCCAGTTCCTGGTACCGTTTATTGGATTTAAAATCGCAGTGTGTGAGTGGGCAGTAGAAAATTTCACAAGAATGTCGCCAGGTGATTTTGAAGATCTCATAAATAAAGTTGGGCCTCAGATATCAAACAAGATAACAAAAATGCGCGCGCCGATTTCTGTGCAAGACAGGTGAGTAAATAGGCTATGTTTATCAAGGTCTACCTCGTTTGCCACTTCTCTCCAAGCATCTTCCCTCTGGTTTTTTTTTAAATGCTGGGCATTTTTTGGATCCCAAAGTATCCGTTTAATCTGGTAAACTTCAACGGGGAGTAACATCATTCCACTCCGCCATAACGCTGCCTACAAAATTACTAGAAAAACTAACCGCTCCCTCGCTCCCGAGCACTAGATGTTGCCTCCTCACCGTCCCCACTACGACTGCCAATCCCTTTGTGTTCGTCTCTCTTACCGACTTTTTCTGGATCTCGTTCTCCTGTTCGGGCCCTAGTGTGTGCGCACCTTTAGGCTTTAAAATGCTTCTTTTTCAGACAATCCTCCCTCTATGACAAATACAGAGTGTTCATAAAGTCCCTTTGATGGGTTTCACTATTTTGGTACTGAAAATAACTTAATGTTTAGGTTTTTTTTTTAAGACAAATTAACGATATATGGTTTTTAACAATTCAGTTATAAATAACGAAGATAACCTCAAAATTAGTGGTCGAATGTAGGGCTTTTACTACTTCATTAATAACACTATCTTCAGCTTCCGAATGGCCTACATTCGACCAATAAATTTGAACTATTTCCTTTATTTATGACTCAACTAGTAAGCCCCCGTGAAAAATCACAGGCTGATTAATTAGATACACATCAGAAATACATCGTTTAAAAAAGAAACTATTAAAAACAACATTAGGAATACTTATGCTGCTGGAGATTTTTAACTCGGTAAATGTATACAATTATAAGGATTATAAAACTGTAGGCCTATTTGTTAACATTTTGAATTTAGGTACGTTATTATATATTTAAAGAAAGATACAAATTTTATCTTTTAATTGCTTTTTATTTCGTATTGATAGATCAAATGATTTACAAGTCATTAATATTATAGAAAGAAATTAATAATGGAATATGTTTATGTTACACGAAGATGTACGAATGTTTCCGAAGTTAAATGAACACATCTCTTCTTTAAATTTGTAGTACCAGGAGACCGAGCTCGATTATAATCAGGGCTATGATTTCAATAATAAATATTGGATTATTGAGTTTTGAGGTTAGGCCTATAACATTAAACAATTAAATAAAGGGTATATACAACATTAGGCTTACCTGTAATAAAAATTCAGTTTAAAGGCTTAACCATAATCTCAACGCTATGCCTCAGAAATAAGTCAGGCCTAAATTAAAGTTTAATATTTCAATATCGATTTAGGCCTAGGGCCTAGTTTGCTCACGTCAATAACTATTATTGCAAATTTCCGTGAACATCGTTTAAGTTAGGCCTATAACATTAAACAACTAAATAAAGGGTGTGTTTATTTAGCAGAAGTATTCGTTGCCATGGTAACTATAAATAGATACAACATTAGGCTTACCTCTAATAAAATACAGTTTAAAAGAAAACAGATGATTATTGTAACGGCATTGAAAACATTTGCATCAGCTGTGCTTCGTTTAAAAGAAAACAGATGATTATTGTAATGACATTGAAAACATTTACATCAGCTGTGCTTCGTTTAAAAGAAAACAGATGATTATTGTAATGGCATTGAAAACATTTGCATCAGCTGTGCTTTGTATTGTTTAAAATGGACAAATTTCACTTTTTAATTTAATAAAAAGACGTAGAAAACGAATTTTCCCAGACTGGTGACCATTTCCAATCGATTTCTCGTGGCCAAAAGCCCCATATAAAATCAAAAAATCAAAAATCCTCAGACGGAGATTCCAGATCCATTTAGCAGACAGACAATTATCTCTCGCTTTAGAAGATAAGATAAACAAATATATTGATGATAAAAGGTTATAACGATTGAAGTTGTAAACATAACCCCAAACTGTACATTGGGTTTGTGTATTACAGGTGATGGGCGAATCAGCTGTTTAGATGTAGGAATGTTTCTGAAGTTAAAGGAATAGGTATATTTTCTTTAAATTTGTATAAAAAAATCTATTGATGATAAAAGGTTGTATTTATATGTAGCTTATAACCTCTAACCAAATATTATAATGCATATTATAGCAAACATTAGTTATTTAGCTCATATTCAAAACAATCAACTTCACAAAGACATTATAATGATTGAAGTTGTAAACATAACCTCAAACTATAATACACACTGGGTTTACAAATGATGGGTGAAATCAGCTGTTATATTAAATGTTACGTACGTACGCTCGTACACTCGCTTTTATAGGAGCTGATTATTAAAAGCCATGTATCGTTGGATTTGTCTTAAAATAGTCTAGTAATTTGGTGTCTTCAATTTGTAAAATGTTTTTCTAGATATTTGATATTGAAAATGTTCAACTGCCGTCATTTTGAAAACATATTTTTGCAGGAAAACAATTTTTTAAAGTAAAATGGACCCTATTTAGATGAATATTCGTACCCAGTTTTATGAATATCTCTCTTGGACCGTTTCTGAGATATTAAGGTGTTCGTAAAAATCACATACAGACGGGCCGACAGAAAACAGAGCCAAAGGACACTTGCTATATTGTATTATTTGGTCGTTTTTAGCTGACAAATAACCCCGTAAAGTTTCGGACAATCGGAAGCAGGACAGCCTGTATAAAGAGTCCTGTACTATGTGTGTATCCCGACTTATGTTTAAATTAACTTTCGCAATTTTAATCATGTCAATACGAACGTGAAATTTGGTTTATCCTTTCCTACACACCCTGTAGTTAAGACCTAAATCAGAGACCTTGTGCGGACGTCTGTTTTATCCTCCCACACGTACGCACACGCGCGTGAGTGCGCGCAGTTGATTAGGGTTAATTCGAGTATCCGGTGGTTTGACATTAGCTCCTCCGTACTTCCCCCCCACACACCTCCACAGTGCGGCTCTGCAGTACAATACAATAATGTCCACATCTACAAGGTGTTCGCGAACTTGACACCATTAAAAGAAGTGAGACTGTCAAATAGTTTGTTCAGATAGGGCAGTGAAATTGAAAGGTCGAGATGAACATTGGAAGTAAAATCTTGTGAAAATCCTATTACTTTAAATGAGCAATTCTTGTATCTATCTTTGTATCTGTGGCGGATCTCGAAAACGGCTCTAACGATTTAAAAGAAATTTTTTATTTAAGTGTAGTTTAGATTTTTAAGTGCACCCATATAGTTGTATTTCGTGTAAAAACGCAATTTTTTGAGAAAATCTAATTTAAAAGTTGAAAAATTTTAACAAAGGGTCTTATGGGTTGCCATGTTGGTCACAAAATAACAACGAAATAGTAAATAAAGCGATCGAAACAGCTGTTCATAAACAAGCCAATTTATACTGTTTTAGCACGTTGGAATTAGAATAAATTGGGCCTGATTTAACGATTTCTTTTTTCAAAAAAAAAAGGTAAACTTGGCAAAGATGGATGCATTCTAACAGTAAATTTTGTAACATAGGGCTGGCTCATTTCTGAAACATAGTATTGAGGTTATGTTAATCCTCCAATAATGTTTACTATATTTAGGCCTGGTTTCAAAACTTCAGTTGACAGAAGATAGTAGAACTAGGACTAAAATCGCAATGAAAGCCTCTCACGTTTCTAAAGCATGTATTTGAGGTTGTAATTAATCTTGTAATTACTGTTAATATATTTAAGCCTGGTTTCATAATTTTACAAACCTGTGTAGGCTACAAACGAATTTTAAAAGTGCGAGCGAAGCGAAGCAACCAGGGGCAGAGCCCCTAGTATTAAGTGTAATGCGCTACAGAACTAATGTATTCTGTGCTACTTGTACACAGTAGGGTTTTGAGGTTAGAAGTCGTTGAAAATGTTTATTTAAAAAAAATTGTTCTTAAAAAGAAACTACTTAGGCACACAAACAACAAACTATATGCCAACTATAACTATATTCAAACTATAGGTATGTTCAACATAATAAGTGTACAGAGTGCACTTTTATTTACAAAAATTTATTTCGGAACTCGAAAACAAAACGGAAAATAATTTCAAAACTAATTTGTCTACATAGCAATGTTCTTTACGTTTACTTTACCTGAATGGAATACTGTCTATAGATTTTTAAATGATAATAGGCCTATGCGCAACTGGCAAAACATACCCAACCAGTATAGGGGTTTCTGCATACCAGATCTAGGGTTTAAAAAGATTTACCGAAAAAAAACGGTACTTATTTTAAATTATCAAATTGTCCGGGAGATCTTGAAAAAAATTACATGTTTTGACAAACGTACAACCCTAATAAATCTTGTTTTCCAGTGTGAACATGGCAGTCCCACTCTGTATAGGGTGTCCCATAAGTACAGTGCCAAACTTCGAGGAATGGTTCTATGGGTCAAAATAAGAAAAAAAGTCCTTATAAACACAGACCCCAAAACGCTTCGTTTTCTAGATATCCGCCATTTTGTTTTTTGTACAAAATTAATATCTAGAGAACGATTTGACTGAGTTCAAACTTGGCATGACGTTTAACCTAACAATGATATATCTCAAGAAAAATAAGCGATTAAATCCAATCATAGGTTTCAAAATGGCGGCTGTTTGTTCAAACCTAAATTACTCAAAAACCGTAAGGTTTAACAAAAAATGCCAAGACACATTTTTTGTAGCCCTTTTGATTCCCTATCGGATGGTGTAACTATCAAAACAATCGGATGAATGATAATAGTTAAGTTATGTGTAGCAATTGGTTTGTTCGACCCTGCATCCTATACCAACACAATAAACACAACAATATTGTATGTACATTTGCTGTTATTAGCGAATTTCCATAGGAAAAATGAGCTATTACAGTGGCCCTTATGGTAAGACCCAAGGTCGGGATTAGCAAATGAGCACCGATCATGGTCCCCAGAACACGTTTTGGGGTGTCATTAAAAATCATGTATATATATGTTCGCACTCTAGCGGCCGCATTTTAAGTCCGATTTGGTACACATGTTGGCTTTCTACGTCGCTCGGAAGAGTTAGTTAGCTAAAAAAATTAAACATTGGGAAGCGAGTTTTTTGACCGGAAGTATCTGTTTTTTGAGATTTTTCTACGAGAATGAATTTGTTTCCGAGTATCTTCTACAAATATAAACGTAGGATGTTATTCCGCACATTTTGTTTTTTTACGCGACCTTATAGATCGCTTGGTTCCCCCAAAATCGATCAAAACGTAAAATACCATAGAGAAGTATCCGGTTCAAAGCCATGTGGTGGATACTACCGTGGGGTTGGCGTGCGAAGCACGCAATGCATTGTGTACTACTAAAGATAGCCCCAATACGGGGGGTTGGCGTGTGAAGCACGCAATGCTTTGTGTGTTGAAGATACTCTTAATACGGGGGTTGGCGTGCGAAGCACGCAATACTTTGTGAATTGCAGATACTCTCAATATGCGGAATGTCGTGCGAACCATTTTGCAGCTATTCAGCATCGTCGTGAATGGACTTATTTCCCAAATTGTTGGTTGAAACCCTAAAACATAGGCTTATAAACTTAGTTTTGGAAATTTGCTCAACTCAGCGATTCAGCTGCGTGGTCGAATTATTATCTTTAAAACAATATTTAAAATATTTCTCGTCCGTGTGGACAAGGTACCGTGATGCTTAGCAACAAAAAGTTGAATATGGTAATTTTCCAAGTTTAAGGGAAACTAAATCACCTCCAACGGATTTTCCGGTCGCCCTCCAACCCGCTTTGCGCCAATATACTACCCTGAATTTACATTATCAAGCTTCACGGACAAAATCAACTTTTTAAAGTGATTGAACTAAAAACTTAAAGAAACCACGTTTTTTAGACAGAATTTTGCGTTCTGCGCCGGATATCTAAAACAACCAGTGTGGTTACAGAACTGGGACCTATTTTGTTCCAATTTTCCGCTCATTTTAAACGTGTTCTGGGGACCATGATCGGAGCTCATTTACTATTCCCGACCTTAGGTCACTGCAATAGCTCATCTTTCCCTGATAATAATCTAGAGGATTTTAACACGATCATTTACTCTAGGAAGTAGTCAAACCTAGTAGGCCAGGCCAAGTACTGGAAAATAAATACATTTTTGCCTACAGCTCCGATTTAAATGCAGTTTTCTGCATCGTGTTCAGAAAAATACCAGGAAAAAAGTCTACGTACGACCAGTTTCGGGAGAAAGCGTAAAGGCATCGCGGGTGCATAAAGTGCATCTAAAAGTGCATAATGTTTTTGAAACCTCTAAAAGTGGATGAAAAGTCGGTACTCGGGATTTTTGGAGGGCTCTGAGGGTAACTTGTGAAGTTGCGACAGAGACTTGAAAATTTCCTCTCGTTGGTTTTTGGAGGCGCTAATTTCAGTTCTGACCATGGAAAATGAGCCCGGTGCACTAAGGGGGGGGGGGGGCGATGGGGAGAATTTGTATTTTCTTCTTCACTCGAGACAGTTTCGTAACGGACTCTGAGCGAGCAGTATTACTTCATACTTTCACTTTTACTCTCCATCTCTCTTCGTCTTTCCCGTGACCCCTGGGCCGACACTTCAGAACTGCGCACAACCCGAAACAGCTGCCATGGGAACCGACCTGATCCTCACTGCCTTTAAGTCGTCAGCTCAAAATATTCCAAAACCTCACGTTTTTCCCCCCATCGGCCCCGATTTCTCGGTACCTCCCAGCGCATAAGGGGCGTTTCTCATAGTCAGAATTGAAATCCGCGTCCCCATTTCTCCCGAGAGAAGATTTTCAAGTTTCTATCCGCTACTTCACAAATTTTCCCCCATCGCTCCTCGGTGCACCGGAGGCATTTAGAATGGTCAGATATGAAATCAGCGCCCCCAAGAACCCCCGAACACCGATTTTCACGGCTTTTCATCCACTTTTAGAGGTTTCAAAGGTAGCATACGTAGACTTTTTGCCTGGTATTTTTCTGAACACGATGCAGAAAACTGCATCCAAATTGGAGCTGTAGGCAAACATTTATTTATTTTTCAGTACCTTGCCTGGTCTAGTACACGGCAAGACACAGAACCCTAATGAGGACGTACAAAGTGTTACATGTGGAATGACTATCAAATACTTTTGTATGCATACAAACACTGAAACTGGGCGAAGCGGTATAATGTTTCAATGGGAGTTCTGTAGCAAAAGTGAATGGTCATAGAAAGACTAGATATCAAACCAGGATGACGTTGATATAAATAGAACGGAAAAGGCAGAAGAAGAAGTTCAGTAGGAGTAAGGAGGACGGTTTCTAGGAAAGATAGATAATTCGACCACGCAGCTGAACCGCTGGCATGAGTCGAACGAATTTCCAAAATTAAGTTTTTAGGCTTTCAGCCAACTATTTGGGAAATTGGTCTACACAGGAGTTTGTTTTTATTGTAAAACTTTACCTCCGTTTACCGCGAGATGGGAATTTTATTGTTTTCCGATAAGTTTGTTGGTATTCCATGAGAACCAGAACACATTGAATAATAAGACTACTAGATAAATAAATAAAAAGTTGTTTATTTTCGTTTACTGGTCAACAAATTACATCTATACTATTATATTATAAAAATCTAATGGTGTCTGTCTGTTTGTGTGTTACTCAATCACGTAAAAACTACTGGATGGATTTTAATGAAATTCGGCACACATATAGATCATAACCCGGAATGAGACATAGGCAAGAATTCATTTAGATTTAAGGGTTAAAACGACCCCTAAAACAATTAATATTAGTTATTACACTTCCATCAAGACTAGAGTGCTGGAAATTTCCACATTTATTTCTTACAAGATATGTATAAAAAGTAAACCATATTTGTATTTTTCAGTGTACTGCTAAGGGGTGAAAATGTAATAACAACCCCTAAAGCAATAAACATGTATTACTGTACTTCCCTTAATTGCGGTGGATCTTTGGACCGTGTGCGAAGCTGCTAGTATTTTATAGAAAGAATGTTTTCTGAAAACACAAAATGTAAACTTTTTCACAGGCTCTTGTGTACTTACAACTATGAAAATACAGTACGTGAATTTTTTGGGGGCAATCTTGAGCTACACATTGGCAAAAAGATTATCAAAATCTGACACCAACTTTTTGTATTACTGTATATCAATTTCAAAAATGTGCCGCAAAAGATAAATAATATAAGTAGTCTTTATCTTATTATGTACTATCTGGTACCTGAGATTTCGCCCGCAGATGTGATTAAAAAAAAATCAATGTGATGTGATTTTATTGGAAAAAATCAATTCAAATACATCTCTTGACATTTTTGAATCCGACCAGAATCCGCTCATAGGTCGGTTTCCCGGTACTAAATTATTATTAGCCCAGTCGGTATAGGTTAAAACTACCAGTAATTTGCAATACGGCTGATTTTTTTATAAGTACCTTAAAGTATGTAGATTAACATAAAAAAAGTTTACCAGTCTATCGATTTCCCAAAGTCGAAAAAAAATCGATTATCATTTTTTTTTCGATTATCCTTAATATTTTGAGCTGGGATGAAGATAGAGAAAAATAAAAAAATACCACCGTGTAGGGGAGGTATTTTTCAACAAAAAAGGTCATATGTATTTATTTCGTCCGAGCAATGGTTTATCTGGAAAAAATTCGATAATGCAGGTATGTATTTTGCAGCAGGGGAAATCACTAAAAGGGGACATCTTATTCATATATGAAGCGTTAGCTCATTCTAAATTGGCCGAATTTTAATATATCGAATTGAAACTTGGTATACGAATTAAAATATATATTTTAAACATTTATGCTGAGTCTCAGCTTGTTAGCTTGAAAATTACCCGATGTAGGAGTCGATTTCGATTATTATTCAACTCAAACATTGGTTATTAAATATCTATATAGGCCTACTAAGAGATATGCTGCTTAAAATATTATTTATATAAAATATATCATAACTATGAAGTTTTTAATACTTTTCAAAGCATATTTTCGCTATCAATAATAATAATAACAAACAAATTATTTGACACCATGCATAACCATAAACATACACGAGTTTAAACATATTTTATTGAAAACTAAACAAACCATCTGAATTATACTAAATACCATTAAAATATCACATTCGTTGCTTTATTTTGATATATACTGTATATTGTATATTTAAATACTAAACAATATATATCTTATACTTATTAGGCCTATACATTTAAAATTACAAACTCTACTTGAACCAATTTGTTACATCCTAAATTAACGCGGATGTTACAAAGTGATTCAAATATCTTTTCTACGACCCCCGGCTAATTTAAACCCTCGCTAAGAAAGGGTTAAAAGAAATTCGAAATTTTAGGGTGGTTTGAGGAGGGGTGGTCAAAGTTACTAAAAATCCCTATAAGAACGATTTGGAATGAAATTTGGTACGTAGCTTTCTCTAAGGCCGTAGGTGCTCGCAACATTGTCAATGAAATTAAGTGAAAGTCAAACTTAGTAAAAACGATAAATTAAAACGATATATTTAAAGCTTTTTCATGTTAGATAGTAGTTTACAGGAACTAAATTTTCAGTGCTTTCCTAACTGGCGTATACTTTTTTTCACGACCACAGTAGGATACGCACAGGTATTCAAGGAACACTTAAAAAGAATTACAACTACGTCAAAAAGACTGAAAATACCAACAACCACGGTCAACGCCGTACGGGTCAGCTAGTTATTTATAAAAATGTAGAAAAACTTGTTTTTGTACGTGGATTGAACTAACAAGGGGAGCCGATGGTCCTATCTCGCCCATGTTAACTGCCTACTTTTAGGAACATTTTTCTCATATGAGATATCAAAATGAGTTTTCCTCCTTTCTGTTTATACAGGATGCCTTGCAACTATTCACCAAACTTCACCGTGTTATTCAGCAGGTCAAAACTAGCCAATAATACATTACATAATAATAATAATAATAACAACATCTGTCCTACCTTGTTTAGTTTAGAAGTTGTCTGTCTGTGCTTTTTTAAATATCTCATGAACAGTTTAAGATAAATTAATGTAACTCAGCATACAAATTTATTACATTGCGTAAGTTATAAGTGTCAAGATGGCGGTGGTTCAATCTTTTCAAAGTTAAATATCTAAAAAAAAAACTGAAAATTTTACGAAAAATGTTAAAGTACAAAAGTGAAAACACTATAAAGACTGGTGTATCGGTTTTTATCATTGAGGCAAGGAAAACTGAGAAAATACAATAATTCTGTCTGGCTGAAAGTCGTTTTTATGTATCGAAATCTTTTCAGTGTTTTTACTTTCTCCCCCTATACCATAGTATATGGAGAAAGTATTGTACTCGTCAAAATTTTCGAGTTTGAGTTTTTGGTGGAAATATCCGTTTTGGGTCCCCCTGAACCTAAAAAAGTGGTTTTCGGATTTTGATGAGATTTGGTATGGAGGTACTAATCCACGGTATCTCCAGGCGTTTTTTTCATTTTTGTGAATTTTTTTATTTTTAAGGGTAATTTTTCCATAAAAACCCTTAAAATAACGGAAAAATCAACTTTTCTCAAAAACGGCTCTAACGATTTTGATTAAAATTTTATAGTTTATTAGGGACCCAAAGTACTATGAACTATAAAATTTTAATCAAAATCGTTCGAGCCGTTTTTGAGAAACGTTGGTTTTTCCGTTATTTTATGTATTTTTATGGGAAAATTACTCTTAAAAATAAAAATTTAAGTTCTTATAATGAGGGAGAAAGTATGTGTCAGTTTCCTGATACCGTTTATTTTAAATATGTCATGAACAGTTTAAGATAAATTAATGTAACTCAGCATAAAAGTTGATTACATTGCGTAAGTTATAAGTGTCAAGATGGCGGTGGTTCAATCTTTTCAAAGTTAAATATCTAAAAAAAAAACTGAAAATTTTACGAAAAATGTTAAAGTACAAAAGTGAAAACAATATAAAGTGACTGGTGTATCGGTTTTTATCATTGAGGCAAGGGTAAATGAGAAAATACAATAATTCTGTCCGGCTGAAAGTGGTTTTTATGTATCGAAATCTTTTCAGTGTTTTTACTTTCTCCCCCTATACCATAGTATAAGGAGAAAGTATTCTATTCTTCAAAATTTTCGAGTTTGAGTTTTTGGTGGAAATATCCGTTTTGGGCCCCCCTGAACCTAAAAAAGTGGTTTTCGGAGTGATGTCTGTGTGTGTGTGTGTGTGTGTCGGTGCGTGTGTGTGTGTGGATGTTATCAGACCTAGAGCCTAAACCAGTCGTCCGATTTTGATGAGATTTGGTATGGAGGTACTAATCCACTGTATCTCCAGGCGTTTTTTTTCATTTCTGTTAATTTTTGATTTTCAGGGTAATTTTTCCATAAAAAACCTCAAAGTAACGGAAAAATCAACTTTCTCAAAAACGGCTGTAACGATTTTGATTAAAATTTTATAGTTTATTATTGATCTAAAGTAATATAAACTATAAAATTTTAATCAAAATCGTTCTAGCCGTTTTTTGAGAAAAGTTGGTTTTTCCGTTATTTTAAGGGTTTTTATGGGAAAATTACCCTTAAAAATTTATTAAGTTCCTATAATGAGGGAGAAAGTATATGTCAGTTTCCTGATACCGTTTATTTTATTGTATCAGCTAATTGGTATTCTTTACACCTTCGAAGACATATTATTATATTATAAGTTAATTAAGATAATAATAATTATTGAAATAATCTTTTCCAAAAAACGCATACAGACAACTTCTAAACTAAGCAAGATGAAACACATGTTATATTCTATTATTAGCTACTTTTGACCTGCTGAATAATACGGTACAGTTTGGTAGAATGTTTGCAAGACATGAATAAATAAATTTGTGCGTGATTTTTACTTTCTCCCTATACTATAGTATAGAGAAAGTATAGTGATCGCAAAAAAAATCGATGTTGAGATTTTTGTGGAAATATCCGTTTTGGGACCCCCTGAGACCAAAAAAGTGTGTTTTACAAAATGTCTGTCTGTAAGTCTGTCTGTATGTATACAAAGCTAGGGAGAAAACTATTCGATAGATTTCGAACAAATTTGTACCTGTTAATAAATAGATGTACAAAAAAAAGGTTTCGACAAATTTTGAAAACCCCCAAAATATCTGTTATATTTTTATAAAAAAACGCCTCTAACGATTTTGATAAAAATTTGCTTTTTTGTAGCCCTTAATATCTCCGGGCGGTTTTTTCCTTCGTTTTTTCAAATTTTTGATTTTTAAGGGGTTTTACCCCACAAAAATTGCCAAAAAACGAGAAAAATCAAAATTTCTCAAAAACGGCTCTAACGATTTCGATAAAATTTGGCTCATTTGTAGCCCTTAATGTACCCTACCATATGCGAAAACAGCATCTTTCTAAAAATTCTCGTTTAGCTAATAACAATAACTGATTTTGGGGTTTTTTTGGCCAAAAAGGGGGTTGTTTTTCGAAAATTTTCTAAACCTTTTTTCATGCACCTATGCAGGCCTAATTGACGTGTTTGGTGCAAATTTGTTCGAAATCGATCGAATAGTTTTATTGAAATCTGAAATAATAATAATATTTATTAGTTACTTTAATTGCAATTATGAAGTCACAGTGAATCTGTTTAATAATTTAAGTATGTTTGTGAGAAAGTATGTGCCAGTTTCTGGTACCGTTTTATTTTTATAGAAGTTAAAAAACTACATTAAATTCTACATTTAAAGCTATACAATATTATTTCGTTAAGAGATACTTAAAACCCTTCAGTCTAAATTAAAAACCAACTGTAAGGAAAGAATTTTAGAAAAACATATCGTTAATTTTTTAGTTCCGGAAAAAAAACAGAAAATATTTTTGGCTAAGTGAAATTGTATGGCTATAAATCACCGTTACGGCATATCATTGCTTCAATGCGTCTTTACCCGAAAAAATAACACAATACAAACTTTGATACTGACCTACTCAAAATACTGATTTCGCAACTCAACACTTTCATGTCTTCAATCGAACATTACCCGCTCGAACGCTAAATCTAATTCTAGAAGCAGGTAGCGTGCAAATAAAAACAACCCTTACCTAACTTGTGGCACTGACGTTCTGGCATCCGACTCCTAGGAACCGTGCCTTGTGTAGCGGGGGCGGGGAGGGGCCGTACCACGTGACCTACGCTATTGGTCAACGTTACCCGCCATTGTCTGTTGGCGGCGACACAATACGTACTAAATGTTTAATTGACAGCGAACTTTGTATTTCCTTATACAGTGATTTGTATGGCACGGCAACGCTTGCATAATTGTGTACAAAGTGCATTGCATCTGAGAGCAATGGAACCAATATATAGAGTGCGTTTCCTCATTCGAGGCACGATTTATAGTCCGGTCGACCAATAGGTTGTAGAGGGAAATGGAAGGAACCAACACAATTTGTTTACTTTCTTTGGGCTAGTTAGGAGGTAAACATACTAAAAGTCCCCACTCCTGGCAGGGGAGCACTTAGAGGGTCCCTTTTTTCGGGGTTTCACTCGAAAACTATGCGTCTTAGCGATAAGACCATTCTATAATAAACGGTACCAGATAACTGCCACATACTTTCTTCCAGTTGAAACTTTATACCTTCCCAAGAGTAGCATAGGAGGTGGTTATTTAGAATTGCAAAAGTAGGACATACCACGGAAAATATTGCATGTAAAACGCATCCATATTATATTATTATTATTATTAAAACTATTCGATCGATTTCGAACGAATTTGCACCAAACATGTCAATTAAGCCTGTATAGATGCACGGAAAAAGGTTTTGAAAATTTTTAAAAAACAACCGCCTTTTTGGCCAAAAACCCCCCAAAAATCTGTTATTATTACCTAAACGAGAATTTTTAGAAAGTTTCGGTTTTTGCATATGGTAGGGTACATTAAGGGCTACAAATAAGCCAAATTTTATCGAAATCGTTAGAGCCGTTTTTGAGAAATTTGGATTTTTCTCGTTTTTTGGCAATTTTTGTGGGGTAAAACCCCTTAAAAATCAAAAATTTGAAAAAATGAAGAAAAGAAAACGCCCGGAGATATTCCAGAAATACACCTACATACCAAATTTCATCAAAATCGGACCGTTGGTATGGTCTCCAGCTCTGTACACATCCTAACAGACACACGGACAGAAATAAAAAAAAAAAAACTTTTTTGGGTTCAGGGAGCACCAAAACAAATAATTGCACTAAAAATATGTTTGGGCTCAGGGAGCACCAACACAGATAATTCCACTAAAAAAAAATTTTGGAGTTCTGGGAGCACCAAAACAGAAAAGTCCACTAAAAATTCAAATTCGAAAATTCTTACGAAAACAATACTTTCTCCATATACTAAAACTACGTATAAGGGTGAGAAAGTTAAAAAATAAAGCTCATAAAATGTGCTACAAGATATAATATATTAATTTTTTCGCTCTCTCGCATAGTTTCCGAGATATCCGCGCTCGAAATTCGCTTATTTTGTAAAAAGAAATTTTCCTCGCGTTATTTTCATTATTTAGCTGACTAAACTTTGGATAATTTTACGTTAAACAGGAAAATTGTAGCTTAAGAAAATGACATTTTTTTAACCCAACGAACCTTTTAAAGGCTTTGCATTAACCCTTGTGGAAAAAATTACTTTAAAACTAGTTTGTTTCCTTTTAACCCCCTTGAAGTACCCCCCACCCCCACCCCCCCTAATGTCACGAAAGAGGTCTCGAAATAAAGATCATGCCAGAAACTACAATTCCTGAAATTTTATTGTAAAAATTGCATATTCCATTTTTGTATTCCTATTTTTTCGTTTCTACAAGTGGGTACTAATTTCCTTTAAATACTCCCTTTGATTTGTTTTACTTCATTCCTACGCTCATGAGCTTATGAGTCTCTTAAGCCCGTTGGTTTTATGAGTCGCTCGGATGAGTTCGTTAGCAAAAAAAAATCCAACATTCTAAAGCACTTTTTTTGACATTAAGTAAAACCATTTTACAATTTCTCTTACTACAATGAAACGTTTTTGGGGATTTTGTCTAAAAAACCCAATGTTTTAGATTATTCTGCACATTTTGAATTTTACACGACCTTACAGCCCGTCTGGTTACCCCAAAGTCGATCAAAACAACGTAAAAGCACGTTTTCCGCTGCGACCGAAACGAAGGTGAGGTGCAAACAAATTTGGCGTGCGAAGCACGCAATTCACAGCGTATTGAAAATACTCTCGATACGGGGGTTGGTGTGCGAAGCACGCAATACGGCGATTGGCGTGCGAAGCACGCAATGCATTGTGTTTGAAAATATTCCCATTACGGGGGTTGGCGTGCGAAGCACGCAGTGCATTGTGTATTAAAAATACTACCAATACGGTGATTGGCGTGCGAAGCACGCAATGCATTTTGTTTGAAAATATTCCCATTACGGGGGTTGGCGTGCGAAGCACGCAGTGCATTGTGTATTGAAAATACTACCGATACGGTGATTGGCGTGCGAAGCACGCATTGCATTGTGTTTGAAAATATTCCCATTACGGGGGTTGGCGTGCGCA
The DNA here is from genome assembly GCA_018207615.1 of Philaenus spumarius. Taxonomy (NCBI): domain Eukaryota; kingdom Metazoa; phylum Arthropoda; class Insecta; order Hemiptera; family Aphrophoridae; genus Philaenus; species Philaenus spumarius. The sequence goes on along the minus strand of JAGFPH010014896.1, from coordinate 5,812 downwards.
GTACGCAATGCATTGTGTTTGAAAATACTCCCGATACGGGGGTTGGTGTGCGAAGCACGCAATGCATTGTGTATTGAGAATAATCCCAATAAGGGGGTTGGCGTGCAAGCACTGTGCTTCTCCATAGTCTTCAGTGTCAAGATCATATTCTACTAATATATTTGGTACATGGGCAGCTATTCAGCACCGTCGTCAGTAGACCGATTTCCCAAATAGTTGGTTGAAACTCTAAAACGTATAAATTTAATTTTGGAAATTCGCTCAACTCACGTCAGCGGTTCAGCTGCGTGATTAAATTATTATTTATTCTTTGTATTATATTTTAAGTTGAAGTCAAAGGTATTTTAGATATCCGGATTAACCGAATTTCCGGATTAACGAGGTTTCACAATATAATTTGATGTTAAAGTACATCAAGAACTATTGTAACTAGGTTTGGAAATAGTTTGTATTGATTCCTTCTTGTTTTTACAGATGGCGATCACGACAGCGGAGTTGATGAGACCACACAAGGCAAAGTGAGTTGGAAATTTGTTTTATTTTTGCTTGCATTATATGCTATGTTATATAAATTAAATGTTTGGAGATAATGGAGAGGATGGGTTTATATGGGTGGGTTCATATGGGTGGGTTCATACGGGTGGGTTCATATGGGTGGCTTTATATGGGTGGGTTCATATGGGTGGCTTTATATGGGTGGGTTCATATAAGTGGGTTTATATGGGTGGGTTTATATGGGTGGGTTCATATGGGTGGGTTCATATGGGTGGGTTTATATGGGTGGGTTCATATGGGTGGCTTTATTTGGGTGGGTTCATACGGGTCAAAATAAAGAAAACACTTCCTATACACATATGTCCGGAAACGCTTTTTTACCAGCTATCCGCCATTTTGTTTTTTACTAAATAATGTATATCTCTTATGCCGATTGATAATGTATATCGGCCGTTGCTCAACCGATTGAATTGAAACACTGTAGGTTACTTACCAATGTGAAAATTTAGTCTAAAAAATAATCAGCTTGTTCCAGCAATCAGTTTCAAAAGAGCTTATTTCTAACAAAAATGTAATAACTCTAAAATAACAAATTTATATAAAAAAATTAACTGGGTGTGCTTAAGACCACACGTTGGAAGTGATAACTTCTATGACTACGGGGATTTTTAACTCGGTAAATGTGTACAATTATAAGGATTATAAAACTGTAGGCCTATTTGTTCAAATTGTTTATTTATATCCGTTATTATATATTTAAAGAAAGGTAAAAATATTATCTTTTAGTTACCTTTTATTTCATATTGATAGATCAAATGATTTAGAAGTTGTTAATATTACAGTAAAGAAATTAATAATCAAATATGTTATACAAAGATGTACGAATGTTTGCGAAGTTAAACAGTAGGTATCCTTCTTTAAATTTGTATAAACGAATATATTGATGATCAAAGGTTAGTTTTATATACAGTTTATAACCCCAAAGCAAATCTTATAACGTGTAGAAGCCCATATAACTTATAGTTATAGAAGCCTACATTAGTTGTATAACTAATATATAAGAAAATTAACATCACAAGAAATTTTAATGGTTGAAGTTGTAAACATAACCCCAAAATATAATCTACGCTGGGTTTTGTTTAAGAATTACAGATGATGGGCGAAATCAGCTGTTATATTATATTAACTAATTCTTATGTGTTAATTTGATTGCTATGCTAATAAATGTAAATAATGTATTAATAATATTCCCTCTCCACGATCTGACTTGTGTCTAAACAAAAGCGTGACGCGAGATCTCGCGAGAAATCTGGCGTGATGCGAGATCTCGCGGGAAATCTGGCGTGATGCAAGATCTCGCGAGAAATCTGGCGTGACGCGAGATCTCGCGGGAAATCTGGTGTGATGCAAGATCTCGCGAGAAATCTGGCGTGACGCGAGATTTCGAAAACATAGCCAAGTCGAAAGTGCTCAACGGGCCAATAGAAGTTATCACTTCAAAAAACGTTAGAGTTAACGTACAAGAATATTACAGAATCCTCCAGAAGGTTTGAGCATGGTCCAGACGGTTCTGGACCATCGAAGGGACTTCCTGTTCCGGAACGTTCCAGAAACTGTGAACGGGCTGTGAAGCTAGTGACCTAAAACTTCCACGTCTGCTCCGGTAAAAGGGAAAGCAACCGGCGACTCCAGCGCTTTACTCCATAGTCGTATCTAAACAGTGCGATTTCTTGCAGATGAGCATTTTGACATTGCCTTGTTTAAAACCATTTTATAAATCCATCTTTTGTAATTGAGTGCTTCAAAAAAAAACTGAATACTCTATAAAATTGTGGATCCGGCCTGCGATTCACTTTTAATTATACAATTTTTGATTGCGTAAAGAAAAACGTTAAAACTTGGTGCTTCAAAAATGTCAATTAAGCGACGAATGAACGGGATTTAAAAAATGCGAAACGCAAAACGGATGCGTATTGTGACTGTGGTTAAAACGACACCTTGCAGATAATTTTATGATAAAAAATGCTTTTAATTTTAACATCGCTCTTATGGGATACAAATCCAAGACGGCCGCCACTACAGCCGACCATTAAGTTATACCATTGTATTTGGATAACCTAATAGAACTCCGATCCAATGCGATATTCCGTTTCACTGGAAATTCGACGATAGTGGAGCTATCTATTGGGGAAACGACGGAAGCCGTGTGAAACACCAATGCTACCGATGATTTCTCCCTAGCGCTACCTAGCGGCGCGATCATGCACTATTTTCCCGACAACCTTTTTTTCGGCACACAGCCCCCGTATGCACGCACGATCTATTTTATTATTCATGATCTATGGTTATACACGGGGGAGAAAAATCATTTTCATTTCGATTATTCGCGTTTATGATGTAAAATATTGTCCGTAGAAAATGTTTTAGGTAAAATGTACTCGTAGACTTGAAATGTACCTGAAACAAAATGGTGGAAATCGTTGGTTGCTTTTACTGGCGCACAGCTGATCATGTATGTAGGCCTAAATGGTAAACATAGATTGATTTGGACGAAACTCATTGTACGTGTTTGTTGTACCAGTAGGCCAGTCGGTAGGGGTAAATTCAGACCAAATGTTCCAGTAATTTACAATACGGCTGATTTTTTTTATAAGTACATTAAAACAGTAGATTAACATAAAAAAAAGTTTACCAGTCTATCGATTTCCCAAAGTCGAAAAAAAATCGATTATCATTTTTTTCCTTCGATTATCCTTAATATTTCGAGCTGGGATGAAGATAGAGAAAAATAAAAAATACCACCGTGTAGGGGAGGTATTTTTCAACAAAAAAGGTCGTGTGTATTTATTTCGTCCGAGCAATGGTTTGTCTGGAAAGAATTCGATAATGCAAGTATGTATTTTGCAGCAGGGGAAATCACTAAAAGGGGACATCTTATTCATATTATGAAGCGTTGGGTCATTCTAAATTGGCCGAATTTTAATATATCGAATTGCAACTTGACTTAGGTGTTAAAATATATATTTTAAACATTTATGCTGAGTCTCAGCTTGCTATCTTGAAAATGTCCCGATCTAGGAGTCGATTTCGATTATCGATTTTAGGAGTACCGAAACCACGAACTAATTTTAATCTATTTTAGTTTCGTCAATTTTTGGAATATCAACATCAAATTTTTTTTACAAGTTGAGTACAAAAGTATAAATATTCTTAGTAAGTACGAACGATTTTTTTCATGTTATTTTTAAAAAACGAGGCGCTTGAAAATAGTCTTCTGTTTTGCCTATCTCGTTTTAACTATAACACCTTTGGATTCAACGACTCCATTTTCGACATTTTTAAACATATCGATTTAAAAATTGGTACAGAAGTTAAAAATACAATTGTTTTTTTGCTATACTTATTTAAAAAATTATATTTAAAAAATTACTAATCTGCAGCCGATTAACTCGAGCGTTTTGATGAAAAATCTAAAAAGGTCTAAAATTATACTTTTTTTTAAGTTACTTTTGCTTTGAAAAGTAAATAAACAAAAAGGTTTATACTCCTCGATCTTGTTTGAATCTATATATTTAAATTGTAAAAAAACTTTCAGGTTGAAATTTTGAAAATTTTCTAAACTGGAGCTGTTTAAAATGAATTGGTGGGTCCGGTACTCCTAAAATCGAGAAACCCATTGATAAGTCAAGTGGCTCTAGATCGGGTAATTTTCAAGATAACAAGCTGAGACTCAGCTTAAATGTTTAAAATATATATGTTAACTCCTATGTCAAGTTTCAATTCGATATATTAAAATTCGGCCAATTTAGAATGAGCCAACGCTTCATTTTTATATGAATGAGATTTCCCCCTTTCAGTGATTTCCCCTGCTGCAAAATACATACCTGCATTATTGAATTTTTTCCAGACAAACTATTGGTCGGACGGAATAAATACACATGACCTTTTTGTTGAAAAATACCTCCCCTACACGGTGGTATTTTTTATTTTTCTCTTGCTTCATCCCAGCTCACAATATTAAGGATAATCGAAAAAAATGATAATCGATTTTATTTCGACTTTGGGAAATCGATAGACTGGTAAACGTTGTTTTATGTTAATCTACATACTTTAAGGTACTTATAAAAAAAAATCAGCCGTATTGCAAATTACTGGTAGTTGTAACCTATACCGACTGGGCTACAGTGCACTCTCAATATTTACCCTGTATTACTGTCGTCTATTCATATCTAACGAGCGGTGCACCCCTGCTAGTACAATCAAAACAAATCTTTCATTTCGGAAACTAGGCTAACCCTCCCGCATTTATAATATTTGGGGGCTGAAACGAAGGAAGATCGTCTAGGTCAGTGACAACATGACGTCACGGCCCGGTTGCTAGGCGACGGTGTCGGTTCCAAACCAAAGCATAAACACTACTCCCAGGTTTGTTACGGCCGTTGTATTTCGGTGGCATTTTGTCAGACCGCTTTAAACGTCACGGCGTGGTTATAGGTGAATTTATAGGCCCGTTTTCTAACGTGGTGTATTCATGTTGATGGGTTTTACAATCGCGAAGAAAACATATAAAATGCAAAATAATCGATTTACGAGATCAGTCGAGTCCATCGAGATATCGATAGAGGTTTACAGTTGTTCGGATAGTTGCCATCGTTCGCGTAAGGTGAAAGCAATACACGACGTTACAAGAGTATAAATAATTCGACCACGTGGCTGAACCGCTGCCGCGAATTTCCAAAATTAAGTTTATACGTATTAGGGTTTCAACCAAAAATTTGGGAAATCAGTCTATTCACGACGGTGCTGAATAGCTGCCCGTGTACGAAATATATTAGTAGAATTTCTACGCACATGTGAGCTTGACACTGAACACTATGAGAAGCGGCCGACGAACACTGCTTTGCACGCCAACACCCGTATTGGGTGTATTTTCAATACACAATGCATTGCGTGCTTTGCATGCCAACCCCCGTATTGGGAGATTTTCGATACACGGTGCATTGCGTGCTTCGCACGCCAATCCCCGTATTGGGAGATTTTCAATACACAAAACATTGCGTGCTTCGCACGCCAACCCCCGTATTGGGAGTATTTTCAACACACAATGCATTGCGTGCTTCGCGCTCCAACCGCCGTATTTGGGGTATTATCAATACACAGTGCATTGCGTGCTTCGCACGCCAACCGCCGTGTTTGGGGTATTTTCAATACACAGTGCATTGCGTGCTTCGCACGCCAACCGCCGTATTTGGGGTATTTTCAATACACAGTGCATTGCGTGCTTCGCACGCCAACCCCCGTATTGGGAGTGTTTTCA
>JAGFPH010014894.1:9857-22429 GCA_018207615.1 Philaenus spumarius | reverse complement strand
TTTTTTTTTTTTTTTTTTTTTTTTTTTTTTTGTTATATAAAGGGTTGGTCTAGTCTTTGAACCTTGTTGCTCCTCAAGTTTTGTTTTGTTTTTTTTTCTCATGGTCGGAAAGCTTCTCTGGTGAGCGGTGGGAAGGACTCAATCCTCCCCCCCAACTCACAATGTCAAAAAAATGATTTTAACAAAAAAACAAATAAACATTGGCTATTTTTATTACCAAAAAGAAAAATTAATTAAAAAAATCAAAATCAAAACTGAGACACCCAACTCCTAGTCAATCCACGACGTTAACCATTTTATTTCCTTTTTTTTTTAAAAAAAATGCTTGCTTTGGTCTACTTGTAATTTGTTATATACTAAACATTAGGTTATTAAAAAAAAATTATGACATTAAGCCATTTGAGACTATTTTCTCAAAATCCAAAAATATGAAATATAACTATTCAATTTAACAATGTAAAAAAAAATACAAATTCAATTTGTAAACATTTTAAACAATTATTATCGTTCATGGTAACCAACAGAGAGTACTTAATCCTAATAATACAAAGGTAAGTTGCACATTATTTTAGTACAACTCCCAAAATAACATTGTTCATTTATATCACCAAATGTAGCTATTAATTGCATATATAATAAATCCAATCTTCATAAGAAAAAAACATTTTTACAAAGCTGCCCAATGTTAACAGGAAGTATTGTAGAAAAACATAAACCTGTAAACTTAATTCTCCAATAAACTTAATTAAAATCTCCAACTACTTAAACACTATAATAACAAGTTTCACTAATTGTAGTTTTATTTCCATCAAAATCAAGGTGACATGATTTAAATGAGTGAAGTTACCCGGTACATATTGTATGAGTGAGATTACAAACAAATTTATAAATGAGGCGACCTGTAGACAGCCTATTCCGTGTGGAAAACTGATTATGTAAAACATCATACACTTTGCTTTTTCTTTTATTTTTATCCCCTTAATTTACAACCCCAAAATTTGTATCCCACAAAGCCCCCTGAATTTATATCAATTTATACTTTCCCCTTTTTGTCTTATTTGTTGAAAAGAAACTAAAAATAAAGTTAAGCTATTCCAAAAGGCATAAAGCTGTTACATTCCCCTCCATTGTCACAAAATAAAAAAATCATTGCTACCATCTTTAATGGTTTATCCAAAAAAATAATTTTATTTAAAAATCAATAGACGTTTAGTTATTACTATTACTATATGTAATATTTTATCTGTAATAATATTTCAAATTAAAACTGTAATTATGTAGAAAAAAAAGTGTTTTGTATCAAAAATTATTATTTCTTTGTGATAAGTGGAAAATTTTCTTGAAAAAAATATTTTAATGTTTGTATATCCAAAATTGATCTTAATTTAACATCATTGAAAAAATGAAAGAGAAAAAATAATCCTTGTTTAACATTACAAACCCATCACATCCTTATAAATTCAACTTATATTATTAATCAATAGAAATATAGCTTATAGCTTAAAAGTGTACTTAGAATTTGGTATAACATATAAAACTGTAAAACTTTCGACAGGCACTTAATTTTAATCATTATATTTGTAAAATTGTACTCATGTGGTAGTTGTTTGTTAGAGTGCGTTGGATTCTATCTCACAGCAGATGGAGATTCCAACAGCAGTTTGGTTGGTCAGTTCCAAACTCGTAAGTCGCCCACATGGTATCAAGAATGTGATTGTGTCTGTTTCTCATATATGCTCGTGAATCGACTCCCTCTCTCCACACCTCATTATTTTACTATTAACAAAAAACAGTTATTATGAGTAAAAGGCCATTTACATGCCAACATATCATTTTTCTTTAAAATTTCAAAATATTAATTACTCATTCGATTCATCAAACTTTTTAGATATTTCATAGATTTCATTGTTATCATTTAAAACAATTTAATTGCATTTACGTTTCTCTCAATTACCTTTATAACATTTCCTCAAAAAAATAACTTAAAACCCCTCATTACCTGTAGAACCATGAATTGAAACCTGTATTTCCAAAATTTTAATATTGTTATGGAAAAAAAAATTGCAAGTTTTAGATTAGTTGTAAAAAAAAATTCGCTTGTCTATTATTCCCCTGTGTTTTGAACGCTACTATATCATGCATTGTGAAGCAATTATGATATTTCACTTGGGACAGGTTTCCTCATTCATCCCTTTATGCAAATAATTTAAACTTGGCTTCATTTCATTGTCCTACTTTTCCATTATATAAGTTAACTTCTTCTTTTTTTACATTCTATTTTCATTCAAGTGAAACTCATTACTTAATTATCATTATTTGTTTATACTTCTAATAAAAATAAAAAAAAATTATTAACCCTTCCTATTCTAAACCTGTAAAAAAATAATTAGATTAACAGAAATATCTCTACTCATGGCAGCTTATGGGACGGCCTTCTCAGGTTACATTCTAATCCTTAAGTCCTGTAGATTAAGATCCAATTGTGTTTCTTCTTTCTGTCCTATATTTATCACCGTACTTCTGTTTGTTTTCTGAGAATCTGAACAACATCTAAATATTCCATTTGTTAAACATGATATTTTTTTGTATACATAATATATTAACACAACTGTTATTACATTACATACTCCCTTCATAGTCCAACTGACATTCCTAATAATTTTAATATTTTCTTTCTTTCATTGAATGTGCAGCAGTAATCTGTCTAAATTGACTCTATTTGAATTAAATTTATTCATCTCTTCCAAATCCCCCAATGACTTATTTGTTAGTTTATTTTTAAAAAATTTCTTCAGTTACTACTGCTTCATTCAATGATATAATTTCATCTATTTATTTTGAAATGTTAAATTCTATCACAATTGTCCACTCAGATCTTGTTTACTAATACATCTGTTAATCTTTCAAAACTATTCCCTTATTATTCTTTCTACTGTTAAGAACATTATTAATAATATAGTAGTTCGTATTAACTCCATTTGAAAATTAAATTAAGATAAACAACAACGTAAGATAAAAAGGCTTATAGAGTTTAACTATAGTATGGTGGATTGTCCACAGTTACCCCCTCCTCTGATTCTAAGTTAGCTGAGATTTCAAGTTATACCCACTTAGTTAATGTTAAATTTAAAACTGTAAAGTCGAGCAATGCTTCTACGCAGTGGTTTAGCAAGTTTGCACATTTTTGCACGTGCACAGTTTTCCTGTGAACTTCTAGACTGCTATAATTCCCAGCATGTCAGCATTGTGACATCCTGTTAATTCTGAATCACTCGTGACAAATTCTTACATCAACAATTAATTCTATGAACCTTTCTATATTACGACTCAACTTAATTTATCTACGTTTGCTGAATAATATTGAAGCTACACGTTAATCGGCACTTCTGACCTACATTAAAAATGCAGTATATAATTTATAATTGAAACTTAAAAATAATCTTGCTTTCTACCCCATGACGTTAATAGCTAATATATTTTTAACAATTTTATTATAACTCACCTCCCTTTTTGTGACCTTTCAATCACATCGTCTACATCCTTCCTACAATTAAAAGTAGCTTCCTATCGTATTTGTAAATTATTTTACTCAATTCCTTGATGTAAAATCCACATTTCATACAATTCCTGTATAAAACCTCTTATTTGCACATGTTTGAAACACATAATTATTTTGAAGACATTCTTTGACGTCTTCCGTCGTTGACTATATCTAAATAGTTATTTATTTACTCCGCATTACTTATTATTTCAATATAAATACAATAACCGTAATATGTCACATTTATCACCTCACTATTAATCTCACCATAAAACATTTTTATTCGTCGCACTTTTATACATAACGTAGTACACTCGTAATTGCATGAATTGTCCATATCTTACTGTTTTGATACATCTTAAACTGTTTAGAACGTCGCACTATTACTGTATAATCTCACTTATTTATATAGGAATATTCGTCGATCACGTGATTACATTTTTCCCATTTATTATATATTTTTAACGAATTAGCGTTACTTTGATTTATGTGTAACAAATCACCACATCTTCGCATTAATCATTTAAATTATATACAAACAATCATAATGCAATATCTATCGATATTCAAGATCGAAGAGTAATATTCACCTTAAACATTTATATTCATTCATTCATAGGCCTACCAATATCGAAATAGAAAAAAAACTTTACAAATTTATTTTATTTAAACTTATTGTCAGGACTATACATGAATTTAAATTACATTGTCTAGAAGTGTGAAAAAGTTTTAGGTGGATAGCGTAGAAATTTGGCAAGTGCCGGAAATTGAGAAGGGTTGTTAACTTACCCTTATATAAGACAAAGTTCAAATTAGTGTATACTCATTCCAACAAATTAAAATAACATTCACCCGCTTAAACTTCTAACTTGTATAAACTTGTACAACTATATATTTTTATTTTATAATATACCTTATCATTTTTTCACCTTCTTTCATAAGCAAAACAATATTATTTGTAAGTACTCCTTTAACACGTTTAAATATCTTTCTTCCTTAGCAATACTGAAATTGCCCTAATTCCATTTAAACAAGTCATAACTCCACTTAACTCTTTCAATTATGGACCTTTTCATAACTATGAAATATTCTTTTATTAAAAAAAATCAGTTTATTTTACAAACGTTCTTAGACTACTTATTTATTATACTTCTTAACTTTTTCAGTTTTACTCTTAAACCATTTTTCTATACTCTTTGAATAAAAAACGTAACATTTTATTATCATTTCACTTAACTGACATTTTTTCATTTTCAAAAGTTTCCTCTAAGTGTATAAACAAATTATACATTTTCAATATTTATTGACCTCATTTTATTATTTTCCTTCATTATTTTGTTATGTCATACTTAATAGACAAAACATTCCAATATTTAAAACTATATCCAATTGAACTCCAATATTTAATAACTATTCTGAATTCCTTTGTTTATGCGTGAAAGTCAAATTTTATGAATCACCCTTTTAGTTTAACACAGCATACAAATCCTTTAGTTTCTTAACTACAAATGTTTATAAAACCAAAAAAAAATTTTTTTTCCATTAAAACATTTCCTTAAAAACATTTATGAATTACTTTTAACTTTTATTAAAGTTTGTAATAGTACAAAAAAAAACCTTATTTATTTAATAGATAGAAATTTAATCATTATTCTACCCTTAACCCTTATTAAAAATAACCTTCTTAAAGACTCTTCTAGTCTACAACCCTATGTGTCCTTCTGATCACCTTTTTGAGACACTTATGCCGTCAGGAGGATTTACACCTTTACTTTGTCATATAAGTATGTGTTCCAAACCTACTTAATTCAATTTTGAACCCTACATGACAATTCAAGCTATGCAAAGTCCCAGCAGCACTGCTCATCGTTGATTTTTCAAGGCTAGTAATAATTTATAACCCCCAAAAACGTTATTTATTTTTAATTGTTAAAAAAAATATTATTTTTTACTTAAAACAATTTTACACGATGCCTAATGATGTTTAATAACATTATCTAAGTGCATATTGTTTTTATTTAATGTATAAAGTACTTTAAAATCAATTTATTCCAAAGTTTTTGTTCCTGTCCAATGATAATTTTAAACTGTGTTACAATCGCTTCAAGGTCTTATGAGTCGAGCGTTTGTTTACGCAGTCTGCAAAGTAACCCGATAACATCCGTCGCTCCACGAGTCTATGTAGCTCTGCCTGTTTTCTGTCCCTATTGAATGTATTGAAACATTTAGCCTAACAAAAAAACTTTATATTTAGTTAATTTATTTTGGAAGCTTTAATTAATTTTATTTAATTATTATTATCATTCCATGTTACATCATAACTGTCAACAATTTAATTTTTCCCTTATAATTTCAATTTAAACGAATCCCTACAGTGTTGTGTTCATATAAAGGGTGTTCCATTAGGTAATTCAGGTCCCATATAGTTACCTATTCACCATGATACATTGGAGTTGTACTTCTGTCACTCATTAACTCTACTTTTTATATTTATATTAATGAACTTATTCTGTAATTTTTCTGTCTTTGTATTTTTACGATAAATCAAAACTTTGAAAACGAGATGGCTTCTTTTTAATACGAATTGGCCTACCTTGCGGTTGTATGAGTGCTGGTACTATGGCACTTGTACTGGCTGCATGAATATCAGGTATAGTTATGTCATTAGTGGCGTTCGTAGCTGTTGTACCCGTGGTATCCGTTGTTAAGGTCCCTATTCCTAAATTTTGTCCTAGATCGTGGCTTGTAGTATTTTTTAACCGCCTATTTTCCCTAGTTTTCTTACTTTTTGGTTGCAATTTGCCATTGCTTACTTCCAAACATGGTTTAACTCTGTTTACATGAACCAATACCTCACGATTTCTGACCTTTAACATTATATTAAATTTTGACAGAACTTTCAGAATTACAAATGGTCCACGCCAAAGTTTAGTTAATTTTTTTACTCTGTGTCGTTTCAATGCAGGCGTATATAAATACACGTATTGTCCCACTGAGTATTGATTTTGTTTAGTATTTTTGTTATAATTTTTCCTTTGTTTGTCAAATTGGTTTGATTGATATAATTTCATTTTACCATATGCCTCGCTTAAATGTGATCTAACGTTTTCTATATAATTGTCATAAATAAAAGTGTCTTCAGTAATTTTCAATGTTGATTCTAACGGTATACTAGCTTTACGTCCATAGAGTAGTTCAAAAGGTGTATAATTTGTCGTTTCATGTACCTGAGTATTGTATGCTAAAGTTACGTACGGTAAAATTTCTGACCAATTGTCTTGATTATTATTTACAAAATGACATAACATTTTACATATCGTTTTATGTGTTCGTTCCGCTCGTCCGTTGGCCATTGCGTGATATGGTGTTGTCAAAATTCGTTTAATCCCTAGTAATTTACATAAGTTTTGCATTAATTCAGAAGTAAAGTTTGAACCCCTATCAGTTATTATAATTTCTGGAATTCCGTGAAGACATATTATTTTTGACATTAATTCCTTGGCTATGACCTCTGCTGATTGTTCTATTATTGGGATAAATGTTGCATGTCGTGTAAAATGGTCTATTACTGATAATATATATCTGTTTTTATCTTTAGTAATTGGTAAAGGGCCCACGATATCCATGGCTATTACTTTATATGGTAAGTCTGGTTCTGTAAAAATGTCACCCAAAGGTGCTTTTGATTTACCGTAATCAACTCTCTGAGCGCAAGACTTACAAGCGCGGACATAATTCGTGACGTCACCCTCCATATTAGGCCAATAAAATTTTTGTTTTATTCTACACAAAGTTTTCTTAACCGCCGCATGCCCTGCCGTAATTAGGTCGTGATGTAATGCAATTACTTTATTTCTTAATAATTTTGGTATTACAATTAATTTCTCGATTCCTGATTGAAAATAGATTACTTTTTCTGGGCTTGTTTTATAATTTTTAAGTGATTTTAAAATTTGACATTCCTCGTCTTTTATTTGTGCTTTCCTTATTTCATCTAAGTCTATTATTGGCAAAAATTCTTTCTGTATTAAATTTACGTTAGTTAGCCCTACATTCCTACTTAAAGCATCTGCATTAGTATGTAATTTTCCAGGTCTATGTACTATTGTATAATCAAATTCTGACAATTTTAAACTCCATCGTAAAATTCTGCTTGTTGGGTCCTTTAAAGAAGTTAAATAGCGCAAGGCTTTGTGATCTGTTATGATTTTAAATTTTCTCCCTAACAAATATGGCCTGAAAAGTTTACAACTCCATACAACCCCACACATCTCTAGAGTAGACGCGTCATAATTTTTCTCAGCATTATGTAACACTCTACTGGCGAAAGCAATCGGGTGAACTTTGCCATCGACTTCCTGAGATAAAACACAACCTAACCCTTCCTTTGATGCATCTGTCGCTAAAATAAACTCTTTTGTAAAATCTGGATATTTAAGTATTGGTGCTGTAATTAATTTATCTCTCAATGTTTCAAATGCTGTCTGACAGTCAGTAGTCCATTTAAATTTTACACCATCTTTAGTTAAATCAAACAATGGTCTTGCAATTTTTGAAAAATCCTTTATGTGGCTTCTATAAAATCCTGCCAAGCCGAGAAAATGCCGTACATTCCTAACTGTTTGTGGTATAGGAAAGTGCTTTACCGCCTCTACCTTCTTTTCATCTTGCCTTATGCCGGCTTCATTTAATAAGAATCCTAAATAGTTTACTTCCTGTACTCCAAATTTACATTTTTCTAAATTTACTGTTAAATTTGATTCCTTAAATCTGGCAAAAATCTTATCTAATGAATTTATGTGTTCTTCCATGGTTTTGCTAAAGCATATTAAATCATCGAGATAAAGTAGACATATTTAATTTCTGAGCCCTATTAAAATGTTATTCATAATTCGTTGGAACCCGCTAGGACCTATCTTTAAGCCGAATGGAAGTCTTTTATAGTGGAAATGACCCCAAGACGTAGAAAACGCAGTCTTTTCTTGACTATCTTTTGTTAAATTAATTTGGTGAAATCCTGCCTGCATGTCAATTACTGAAAAATACTTCGAACCGCCCAATAAATCTATTGTCTCACTTATTCTAGGCAAAGGATGCACATCCGGTGTTATCACTTCATTTATTTTCCTGTAATCCACACAAAACCGGTACTTAACCTCCCCATTCAATGATTTTTTCTTTACCAAAACTATAGGGCTGTTCCAAGGGCTGTAACTATGCTCTATTATACCCTTTTTCAATTGATCGTCAACTAATTCCCTAACTACGCTTCTTTGCGCATACGGAATCCTATGTGGTGGTACATAAATTGGTTTGGCTGACCCTGTGTCGATACGGTATTCTACATTTTTAATAGCGGACAATTGTTTATTCTCATTGTTAAATATATCTTTATAGTAAAATAACATGTTTGAAAATTCTAATTTTTCCTGTTCTGGTAAATGTTGTAACTTCCTTTCAATATCAGACTCTAATTGCGAAGTTTCATACTCACAACCCTTATAATTTTGTTGTGAAATCATATTTACTTTACAAGACCCCTCCGTTGTTACTATTTCTGTGTCTAATCTGGCTAGTAAAGTTCCCTTTTTTAAGTTAATCTCGTTTTCTGATATATTTAAGATTCTTGCAAAACACGTCCTAGATTTTTGTAAATTTATTAAAGTCCTGGCGCACAAAATATTAAATGGTGGGTTTTCAATTGGTTCTATTATTACGTCTTGATTTAATATTTCTGTAGTATTTTTAGGATTAGCAAAATTTTTATTCTTAGATCCTCTAATTGTAAATTTAACCATGACCTCACTTAGTGCTGGTATTTGTGTATCAGTTTTGCAAAATAAATTATATTCACGTTTTTCTTCTTTCGATCGGCCTAATTTCTCGTGTTCATTTCGAATATATTCCAAATGTTCGTTCTGACCTTTTAAAATTTCATCTTTTGATGGTTTAGTGCCTTTTGGTAATAATTTAGATTTAGATTTATTGTTTTGCCTGAAATTTGACTTTATTTCCCCTTGAAATTTATGTAATTTAGAAGCGTTATCCTTAACAATTTTATGTGCTTTAATATTTTGGTCGTTTGTGATTATGGGCAAGTTAATTTCTATGTTCCCAAATCCCATCATTATTACTTTGTTTTTATTTATTGTAACTGTGTTTTCATTTAAGTCAATTATTACTTTATTAGTCTTTAAAATATCATTTCCTAAAATTGCAGCATATTCCAGTGGTAATTTACATACGTGAAATTTAACTTTAATAAAATCGTTTTCATTATAAAAAACTTCTGTGATTTGTGTACCTAAGATATCCAAAATATTTCCAGTCACCCCTGCTACTATAATTTCATCATTTCTTAAAATGTTTGTAGCTACATCTTGGTTTAGAAGACTTATTTCTGCTCCCGTATCTATCAAAGCTCTACCCCATTTACCGTTAATTTTTGCTAAAATTGACACATCATTGTTTTTGTAAACCCCTTCTGTCCTATTTATTGGTACCATCTTGTGCGCCGATCCCTTAAAATTATTTATTGTTGGTTGGACTGAGTGACGGCGCTTTGCCCCACCCCATTTGAGTTTAAAACATTGTTTCCGCTAGCCTGGTCGCCCCCGTTTGCCTGAAATGGTGGCCTATTCTGTTGTCCGTTCGTTGAGTAATAACCCCTATTTCCTGTGTTGTGATAATTTCCTCGTGAAAAATTAAATCCCCTGTTTTGAAATCTTCCGTTATTGAAACTAAATCTGTTATCGACGTATTGTGGTTGACTCTGTGAATATTGTCCCCTGAAATTTCCATTTCCCCTAAACGAATTTCCCCTGTAGTGTACATTACTTTGCTGATTTGAATTTTGGTGCCTATATTGTTGTTGCGATTGTGGTGGTGAAAACCGCGGCGCCTGTCGTGCACCTTGATATCCCCTCGGTGTTCCAAAACCTCTATAATTCTGTCTCGCAAATCTACACTCGTCATATGTATGCCCATTCTTCCCGCAACCGTTACATTTAGTTATTTTATATAATTGTTGGCCTATTGTCTCTTGTATACCACCTACAGCGCCCGTTAATTCCATGTTAACACCTTCAATTGCGATCGCGATTGTTACTGCTTCTTGAAAGGTTTTCGGAAATTGCAGTTTTGTTAATTTCCCCAATTCACCTGTTAATCCTCTAGTAAATGTATCTAAAGCTCTACGGTCGGCGTCTTCCCGTAAAATTTTATTTGCTGCTTCATTATCCGTTACTCGAATTAATTTCCCATTAATATGTCTAATTCTGTCTGCGAAATTCTCTATAGCCTCGCCCCGCCGTTGTTTGGTTTGCGACAATTTTTCATAAATATAACTCTCAGGCAATTTTTCTTGAAATCTGGGTCCGAACGCGGCCCTAAATTCATAGAAAGTTCGAGCTTGTTGACACGCTAAATCTATTTTTACGAATTGTTTCGCTATACCTGTCAGTTTCATTTTAGTCAATTTAATTAATTCTCCGTCTTTCCATCTACTAATTGATGCAACATCCGCCATTTGATCCAAAAAATCTTTAACCGTTTCCCCCTTTTTTTCCCCGCTAAAACTCGGCAACACTGGCACCAAACCTAAATGTAAGTCCGATAAATTTACTGTTTCATTTGCTATTCTTGATACTTCCATTTCATTTGTTTCAACCGCGGCTAACCTTTCTTGCAAAGTTTCATTAAATGCTACCGCTGGCCTTAATTCCCCCCTTAACGTTTCATTTATTTCCGTCGTTTGCCTCCATCTTTGGTTTAGTAAATCAAACGCCTCCTGTACCGAATAGTCTTGACCGTCTATTGGTATTTGGTCCGCCATTGTAATTTAGTATTGTATCAAGTTATTAAATTTATTTATTTTAAAACTTATTTATTAATTTTATAAATAATAATTATTTCACATAAACCTTTTTTTTTATTGTCATCAGTGACGCGTGTTCCCAATACTACTCAGCATATTTCCGCGAAACACATTTCATATCTTAAATTAGGTAAAACCTTCACTCCCGTAAACTTTAGGATTTGTCCAGTAGCGATTTGGTTTAGCATTAGCCGCCCCAAATACTATGCCTTTCCTTTATGCGTAGTTAACTATCGCATATCGTTTACGTTAGTAAAAATTTTCTAACCTATCATGCATGATTTCCTTTATTTTTATATTATTCTGTAACTTTATATTTATTAATAATTAATTTCTGTATTTATTCAAACATTATTATTAAAAAAATTTGTTCAATTAATTATATGAATTTAAAACTTTTCAAAAAAATCTGTTACTTAGTTAAAATTATTAAAAAAAATTTTAGACCATGAAGTTTTACCTTTTTTCCCTGAAGAACCCCACACCTGACACCAGTTGTAACGGGCCCCGCCTCGTTGGGTTCGGCTCTCCTGTGTCCGAATCCTGAAGCGGCGTTTTCCCTGGTCGGGCTGTACCTTTCTGTCCTCGCACGGACGTACGGGCTTTGTCAGGATGGTGGATGGCGAGAAGGTTCGTTAAAGAAGCGGTAAACACATGGTCGATTAAAGCGTTTATTTAACCATTAAAGTACAACGACTCTCTGTTGGTTCCTATCCTAAAACTAACATTACGCCATGAGGCCAAAGCAAGATCAATCCCCCATTTAATATTGAGTCTAATCGCGGACGCGTTCACTTCCAGACTAACTGATGCATCTCCGGATGCGTTTCTCTAGCGTCCCCCTCCCTTAGTTAACTAGGAATTGTCTTCTCAGCAATGTACCTTTAGCCAGCCTATACTATGTCCGCTGATAGTGGACCCTTTAATATTTAATATCTTTACTTATTACTTATAATTATTTATGAGTTAAGGGGTACCTGTCACATCACCCCCCGGCTTCACCAGAGTCGGCCCCTTCGACTCCTTCACTACTCCGACGTGCAGCTCTTTGATGTTTGTTCTTTTTTTCAACAATCTAAAGAAGTCTGCAATGATTTGCTGAAACCACCCTTGTTGACTTTTTTTTTTTTTTTTTTTTTTTTTTTTTTTTTTTTT
>JAGFPH010014893.1:0-17187 GCA_018207615.1 Philaenus spumarius | reverse complement strand
ATATGATTCCTCATACAAAAAGAAAGAAAAAGTTCATATAAACATAGGACCGAAAACGCTTGGTTTTCCAGATATCCGCCATTTTGTTTTTTGTACAAAATAATTCATATCTAGAGATCGGTTTTGACTGATTGAGTTCAAACTTGGCATGAAGTTTAACCTAACAATGATATATCTCAAGAAAAATAAGCAATTAAATCCAATCATGCGTTTCAAAATGACGGCTGTTTAAAATTGTCAAACCTAAATTACTTAAAACTGTACATTTTAACAAGAAATGTCAAGATACCTTTTCTGTAGCCCTTTTGATTCCCTATCGGATGGCATAACTGTCAAAACAATCGGATAAAGGATAATAGCTAAGTTAAAGATAATGACAGCAAATGTACATACAATATTGTAGTATTTACTGTGTTGGTATAGGATGCAGGTTTGAACAAACCAATTATTACACATAATTTAATTGATTTTATATATATTCACCATTTCTGTACAATATAAAAAGCATTCCATTATTTATTTTAAATGTAGATTCAGAATTGCTTTGTTTTTTAACCACATTATGAGTATAACTCGAAAACATCATTCAACCGTATTTACATATTTTTACAAGGTTGTGAAAACAGAATTACAATACCGAATTATCAGCGTTGTTTTCTATATTCTCTAACAATGCTTGTTTATACTCATGGTGTAATTTAAATTTGTATGAGAAAGGTATGAAATATACATTTTACGGCTAATCACAAAGTCATATTAATGAGATGAGAGTTGGAGTGTAACAGTGGTTGTAGAATATAATGGGACTGATAATGATGACTTTAAAAATCATTCAGTTTTTCTTTTGTAAAATATTTGTACCAAGTAAATTTTAATACTGAAATTGTTATACTAAAACTTATTTATAAATTTAAATAAAGACCCATAACTTTTAAGCTTGCTTAACCTATATTCAAGTGAGAATCTTGGACAGATCCAAGGGGGCTGTGAAGCTGCAGCCCCTCTTTTAGGTTATTATAATTTGTTTCACCCTGTAAGTGATTTAAATTTAAAAAAACATAACTTTTAATGGTATTAACTAACCAACAGAAACCAAATGTTGACTAGTCGTTACTTCCTCTTTTCAACAATAACTTACATTAAGTATGTAACCATTTTACAATCAATCGAAAGAAGATTACTATTGATAGAATATTTTTAGAAAAATATTGACGATCTTTGAACAAATTAAATTACTTCTTGTAGTTTCAGACCCAAAGGACTGATTTTAATTCTGCTCTATTTAAAAAACATAGCATGACAAGCAAATGTTTTGATTGTAAGTTATGCAACCAAATTCTGAAGTTACAAATATTTAATAAAAATTTTACGATATTCAGTAATTCAACTAAAACAATGAAATGGAACATTGGTAATGATGAAAAACTTGGATTATTATCTTCAATCAAAACATATATTTTCAGCACCTTTGGTTTCTCACAGATAAACCACATGTTTACTGGTGTTTTGTGTGTTAGGTACGTGATGCTGCTCAGGCCCTATTGTTAGCGGAATTGGGACGTTTAGGCACTAAAGGACGTAAAGCCTTGGTCGATGCTTGGGCACAGTTCTTGCCTCTGTATAGCAACAACGAGCTCCTCGCTACTGCACCAAGTAACCCTGTTTCTTCTGGCCAGGTAATTTGTAGGTTGAGATATATAATTGAACAGTTAATTGGTGAAATTATTTGAATATAGACTAGTTTAATTATTCTTTAAACTGCAATATTGGTATTGTTGGTAGAAATTCAAGAGTTTTAAAAATATATTTTAAAACAGTGAACAACATGAGATTCTATGAATATATAAAAATCCAGAGTGCTAAATTTAACTTCTGCCATTTAGTAATTTGTGGGTGTCCTTATTAATCAATCAGCCAGGACCGATATAATATGAGCTGTAATCCATGTTAAGAAACCCTTCTCAAGTTTTCCAAGAAATCGTTATTAAGAAAATTTTAAATAAATTATTACTAATCAAATTACAAACAGACGGACCCATGGCCAAGTCTTACCATTTGCTTACTTTTTATTATAGAACCTAAAATTAAAGTCTTAAATATAAATTTTCAAGATAAAAAACCTATCTTTTATGAATTTTATAAAATTTATTTTCTTCACATAAGTTTTACTTAGAATTTACTAATAAAATATAAGCTTATTATATATTTTGCAGCTGTCTGTTATTTACTTGACTGTTGTTTCAAATGTACAAAACATTTTTTTTTCTTTCAATTTTATACTTTCTTCACAGACGGGAGGACCACAAGAGTCCACACCTCCTCTGAATCATGAGGAAAAAGAGGAGGAAGAAGAAGAGGGAGCTGAAGGTAATTGTTTATTTTATTTTCAGTTTTATTACTAAAAATATAACAACCAATTTGTTAAAGTTTGGTAATTGTTTGATATTTTACAAATACCAGGTGTCCCAAAAGTCAGTTTACTGAGGAATATTATGTTTATTATTGCAATACAGCTGTTTTTCTTAGAGAGATTTATGTATGATCTGTTGGCACTACTGCTCAACATTCATTCCTTGTTTATTCCAGCTGTTTAATTAACAGCTGTGAAGTTAATTGTTAATACATTGTTTGACATTTGCAAAGTAGCCATGGACCGCAAATTGACAACTGAAGAACGCATTTTTCTTTTACAATGTTGGTGGAAAACAAATAAAAATAGTGATGAAGTTATTCAGCTATTTAAAGAAAGATTTCTTCAAACTCTAGCACCATCGAGGCATTTACAAATTGAACAAACTATTTCAGATGACTGGAAGCGTCTATGATTTACCAAAGAGTGGGAGGCCCAGAACTGCTCCAAGTAAAGACAACGTAAGGACTATTTCAGAGCCCGAAGAAATATCTCTCTAAAAGCTCTGTTGAGTTTGATATTCCATACTGTAGTGTATATTGTATCATGAAATCAATGAAACTAAATCCTTAACGTAAACAGCTCCATCAAGGTTTATTAGAAGATGCCTTTGACGTGTTTGAGTTTTCTGAATGGTTTGTAATACGCTGTGAAGCAGAACACAATTTTCAAAATCGCGTTCTTTGGACAAATTGAACTTAGTTTAAACTTAATGGTTGTGTCAATCGACATAACTGTATCTACTGGAGTGACGCAAATACGCACTTAGTTCTTGAATAAGAACTAAATCTTCCAGGAGTAACTGTGTGGTGTGGTATCCATAGTGGTGGCATCGTTGGCCCATACTTTTTCAATGGCACTGTAAGTGGAGAATCATACCTTGCAATGTTGCAAGAAGTGATTTTTCCTGAACTACAAAATAATACTTTGTAGGAAAATGAAAGAAATGGATATTATAAGCTATTGTAATAAAATCCACAAAAATAATGCCTCTGAGGTTTTTTCATGCTCGCTATTTTTCATTGATTGTCTAGCCTATTCTTTATTTCAATTGTTGAGATACCCACTTTTCAATTTCCGATCTATTTTGTTTCCAATCCCCGACAGTCACTGCCCCAACACCTAAATCACTTGCCAATTTCTTTTTGAATCACCTCCATCTAATCGTTTAATTGCTTCCCATTTTTTATTTAAAGATAAAACAACACGCTTTCGTTTTCCATTCATAAAGACACTCTCATTCACAAAGTTTAACACCGACATCGACTAAAACCAAAAGAACAAAATACAGTAGCAGGGGGAAGAAACAACTTGTGGGAAAGAATGGTGAGTCCTAAATACTATGCCGCAAAGAGGGGAGTGTAAAAGGCCCAAGACTGCTTCGTCATTCACTATACTACCTGTCTGCTAAATATCACCCATACCATTGTGTTGTGTAAGGAGTGGAAATGTTTTCAGGATGTACAAGGCAAACAACAGTTTTGTTTTCTTTCTGTTCAATCTAACACAAAAGTGTTTATTATAAATTTACTTATTGAGAAATCCTCTCAAGCTATGAATTCTTTAGTGAAATCAATTCAGTTAACTTACTTTTGCCTCGGTTAACTCGGATACCCGAGATTCTATTATATATATAATAGTGTTGGTTCGTTTAACCAAATTTCACAATTATCTTGCGAAGGAGTTTTTGAAAACTTATCTTTTACTACATCAGTACGATTATCACCTTAACGAAACATGATCAAAAAGTTAAATTAATTCCTCAGTCTTACATACAAAAGTGCAACAAAAAGAAATGTATGATACAGAGATAAAACTTATGTTATACAAACAGTGTTACCAACTCGTCAAGTCTAAAGTAACTCTCTGATAACTGTTTAACGACTAACACACGGTAGTGTGTAGTGTAAAATTAATGAATGTGTTCTGTATGTTACAGAGTTATGCATACGCAAGCCTTCCTCCTTAGCAGAACTTAAACGAAAACAGACGACAGCTATTGTCTTGTTGGGAGTGATAGGTTCTGAGTTTGGTCAGGATATGAGCGATGGAGGCAGTACTAAGAAGCGTTCAGAAGATCAGCGCCGGAAGAGCTCTGTCGTTGAAGGCTTTGGTATCGGCAACAATAACCTCGCCCGATTAACAAGTAAGAAATATCTTTCTAGTATATTATGTAACCCCATTAACTTAGCTAGCTACGACGTGTATCTCCACATGGACACTGAGCTGTACATTCCCGCCTCCTGTGTACATCGTCTGTTATCTGTTATGATGTGCTGTGCCTTGTGAAAGTGCAGTTACGGCAAGTTTATTGATTGATGAAAATGAGGAAACTTTCAGCGCTTTGGGATTGCACTGCAATGGTTGACAGTAGAGCGAGTATTATAAATGCGTTTCCAACAACTCAGTAGTTACTCTGTAGTTGTGGAAATCATGGGCAAACCATTACCTTGTCATCACATTTCAAGTCTTCCATTAGCTGATATTCATCGAACTTCGCCCGACTCTTGTTTATTCGATATACCCATTCCGACCTTTGCCCGACTGAATACAACAATAGCAACTCATCATTACTATCACTTGAATCGGTTTCAATCTAGGGCATAACACTTCTACTAAAATTAGACTCACACCACGGCACTGTAAACGCCATCACTAACCAAATTGAAGTGAACTCAAATATAAATCGCTGTTACCAGTGAACCTTAGCTTTCTGTTTAAACAAGGCACGAAAGACACCGCCAAGATATTAATTCACCACAGATGCATTAATATCTTGGCTACATGTTGTGTGAAGAGGCTTTGATACAGCCGTGACTTTTAGTTATTCTTTCAGATTGGCATAGATTTTTGTAATGAAAGATTTGTCAACTATCTAATCTAGCTTTAAATTCTTTGATGAAATATATTTTAATATCTTGTCCGGAACTAAGATTGAAAGGAACATTGTATTTTAATTTTTATTTATTTTCTTTTTATTCCCAATATTTGTTATTTCAAAATATGTATTGTCTGTTTTGATTTTAGTGTATTTGTTGGTTTGGTATGTAACTTTATTTTAGCTTCGACAGTGAATGTTTGTTAGCTTATTTGTTTGCTGCTCGATTGACATGGTTTCTCAACAGTCCATTCGATAGAATATTGTATTATTGATGCAAATCTGCAAAATTCTAATACTTTTTCACATCTAAATCTTTGTAGTTTAGGTGTAAATATTCAAGGATGGAAAAAATTTCATTTTTGGAAGAGCCATACAAAGGTTTGGTAATTCCGACTTGGCCTACAGGCGAATGGTTATTTCAAAGATCCTATTTACTTTGAAGTTCTCAAAATGAAATGTTAAACAAATTTATTCGATCCTTGTCACTAATAATTCCAGTTATCAAACAAAAAGTTTCAGATAAAAGATTTTGTTAGCAACAATTTTGGTTGTGGTCGATATTGTAATTTTGATTTTTCTAAAACCCCTCTTCATTTCTAACCCCTTGGTTCAATTTTGCTTATTAGAATACTCAATTAAGATTTTACTCTCCATATTTTATTTTTCAGTCTGAAAGTAACTTGTCAAAATTATAGCAGCTATTGTGTGCATAAAAAAAGTGATGTACATATGAAGAGCTTCTAGATAATAAACTGAATATTATATAGATAGGTATAAATTATAAATTCTTCTGCTCCCAAACGACTGTACCAAATTTGATGACATTTTTTGTGTTTGTTTGAGTGGTTTCCTGGATGGTTTAGATCAGACCCGGTAGGTGGCGCTGCGATCTGGTTCTACGAATTTTTGTTTTTATATAAATAATCAATGATTGTTTCTTTGTCCCCAATAGACTCAAAAAATATTTGACAGATTTCACTAAAAAATTCACACTTTATCCATATCATTTCCAGGAATGTTTCGACGTTACAATTAATTCAGGGCTAAAGGGTTAAAATGAGGTCGCTACCCCGATATACTAAATATAAATTATATAAATTAAACTAATTTTTGACAAACTATAAAGTTAAAATTATGTAATATTATTTTTAAAGGATATACAAAACTACTTTCAATTCGATTACTTAAGTCAAAGGGATGAAATGGAATAACTACCATTAAAATTTAATAATAATCCACTTACTTTTTCTATATTCTCAAAAACTACTCTTCTAATTTTACTAAAATTTCACAATTTACACATGTTAGTACCAGGATTTTTTAGAGAATATGGTCACACAAATAAAAAGATTTAATTGTGTAGCTACCCCTACACAATCAAAATAAATTTCACTAAATTTCTACAAAGTATGAATCTAAATTTATGTGATATTATTCTTAATTGATATAAAAAACATTTGCAATTTGATTATTTAAGTTAAAGAGATGAAATGGGATAACCACCCTTAAAATTATATCAAGCAATAGTGAAGCACTATTCTTATTAATATATAAACAATAGTTTATAGCACTATTGGAATTATATATACCTACTAGCTGGCCGGATCCGGCTTTGCACGGATAGACAAATTGAAGTTAAATGTATATTAACAAAAATATATTATATAAATAAATATATTACACTATGTAGGCCTATTTCTTATGGGGATTTTTAGTAACTTTGACCCCCCAAATCTCCTCTAAAATTTTGAATTTTTTTAAACCCTTTCTTAGCGAGCACCTAGAAGCGAGGCCTTAGAGGAAGCTACATACCAAATTCCATTCCAATCTGTTCGGTGGTTTTTTTTTAGTAACTTTGACCCCCCCCTAACCTCCCATACAATTTCGAACTTTTTGAAAACCTTTCTTAGAGAACACCTATGGCTCTAGAAGAAGCTACATACCAAATTTCATTCCAATCCGTTCAGTGGTTTTGGAGAAATCGTGATTTAGTAACTTTGACAACCCAAACTCCCCCCCCCCCTAAGATTTCAAATTTTTTGAAAACTTTTCTTAGAGAGCATCTACGGCCGTAGAGAAGCTACATACCAAATTTAATTCCAATCCGTTCAGTAGTTTTAGAGAAATTGTGATTTAGTAACTTTGACCTCCCAAAATACCCCCTAAAATTTCAAATTTTTTGACAACCTTTCTTAGTGAGCACCTATGGCCCTATAAGAAGCTAGATACCAAATTTTGTTCCAATCCGTTCAGTAGTTTTTGAGAAATCGTGATCAGTGAGTCAGTAGATTTGGCTTTTATAGATATAGATAAGGTCCACTAGTTATGTATAAACTTTCGAGTTGACTATTGGTTTTAGTGATTTAAGGATTATGAATAAAAAACTATATAAATTTTCCAAGCTAACAGGTAATTTCTTTAAAATCTGCTTGCAATGTGTTTTAAAACTTATTTTTTTAAGAAGTTATGGCTGTTAAGTTTCATAATATATTTCCTCTTCAAAAGTATTACAAATCTACTTCAAAGCAGCTATAAGTAAGGTATTCACTGAACTAATTATTACATTTTATAATCTCATGGAACTCACTGTATTTGTTCCAACAGGTTTAGCTCTAACGCACTTACTGTTGGCTCCACACAGCCCTACGCCGTGCTGCGATAGATCTGATTGGTCGAGGATTCACAGTATGATAGTTGCACGTGGACGTAAGCAAAGTGCTGTTAGGCCTCTTGGAACTCTGTTGCGATGCTGATAAATTGGTGCCTAGGTAATAAGCCAACTGTTACATTTTATTAGTAAACATACGTACAGTATTTAAAAATAAAACACAAAAAATCCTATAATTGTGAAACGCGTTTCATCGACAAAGTCTTCATATATTCAGTGACATTTGAGCTACAACTAAAATAACCAACTAAAAAAGTGTACCAATCTTACAAAAGAATAATTAAGGGAACGGAAGCAATACTGGGCCACATAGATTGGTCATGTTCAAAACTTTCCTTAAAAATTTAAATATCACCAAAGGTAGGAATGTTTCAGCTTATTACTCACAATACACAAGATACCTAGAGGTTAACTCAATAAACCATAGAAATAGATATAAATTTTGGCTTTATTAACCAAAATGTAAAAAAAAGTTTATATACCGGTACCCTTAATACAAGAAAATGAAATTATTTATATGCCCTTAGTACAAGAAAAACTTCGGATTTAAAAGAATACATATAGATTTAATTAAGTTGAATTTAAAAGCCCTCCCAAAAATAAAAATCAAAAACCCTCCCTTTTAATAATGATTACAGAAATTATATAAAAAAGATTAAACAAAATTACACAATTTTAACATGAAATACCATGGATTTTTTTAAGAATAAATATTTATGTCGTTGGCCAACTTAAAGCTAAGTATAATTAAATAAATAAAATAAAAAATTATGAGACGTCTCTCTATAAAAAAAAAGGTATATGATTTCTAATATACAGCCCTTAGGGCTAAGGTCCGAAATGTGCTATAGCTTGCTCCTCCCAATGTTATTAAATACAAAAACATGTCCTATATACTATTCATTTACAAAAAATACAATTACAAATACAGCCTATTCAAAATTCATTTTTTAAAAAAAAAGTCCACTGCAGATTTTTGGTAGTTACAAAATATTTCAGTTCATAATTGTTTATGGTAAAGCACTGTCGCCGAAAAGTATCTATAAATGCTGGATGTAGGATGTTGGCTTATTCAGCAAGTTACAAGCTGTAGTTGGATTTATAGCATAATGGTTGAAAATGAGTACAGAACTTGGACCAGTGAAAAACTGCATCAAACAAATAACAACCTTTTTAGAATGCAATTAGCCAAAATAAACAAGCATAGTACAGATAGTTTTCCTTTTAAGTTAGCCTTCATAATATTGGTAGCACAAGGTGACAAATAGCTACTTTAAAAGATTCCAAAAGTTACTACTGAACTTGTCATGTTACTCTTGAATGTTTCTACATGCAGAAAAAGCACATGGTGAACTCAAAATGTTCTAGACTAGTAAAATTAAATATATCAAGATATAAAGCTGGATATGGCCACTTTAAAGTTCAAGATTTTAGTTTAAACTGATTCAGTTGTACAGAAAAACTGTATAGGCTAGTCTTTTGTTTAAAATAGGCTAAGATATGGTGAATGCATAACATAGCATAACCTTTAAAATTTTCAGGCTGTAAAGTTAAAGTTTAAACTTAGGCTATAAAAAAAGAAATACATAGGTTTTGAATAACTGTATGAATTTGAAAAGTTATTTACAAAGCAAAAGCAATGAATACTTAAATGTTAAGAAGCGCACGTCTTATGGACTCAATTCTAACAGATTTTACAAACTTGGCGCCCTAAAGATTTGTAGTTGGGCGCAACTCCGAGAGGAAGCGCTGGCAATCCATTTAGCGTGCGTTGGAGAGCGAGAGAGCGCGAGATAGTGTTTCTCCCCTCTCATTGGTATAACGATAATGCAATTCATTTGTACTATATTTAGATTACTTGCCGAGTGCGGCTGGCTGAACGAAGGGTTTACCCCACTCACACAAGGACAGGGAATAAAAACTTTCGCTATTGCGTTATATACAATCCCAGACACAATCGCGTTTTGTTTGTTTAGAAACTAAATATAACTTATATAGGTATTTTCAGGAACACAATTTGTTGTAATTATTTTATAATTGATATTGTAAATATGGCTATTTTTCTTTTAAATTTAAATTTGCAATTGCGTATATAACTTTGTAAATAATTAAGTAATAATATATTTCGTATTGCTACAAATATATTTTGTCAGTAAATATATCTATTTCGTGTATGGAAAATTAAATTTGTATTGAGTTTATAATACTTTGTAAATAATGAATTAATAGTTTTGTTTCTCGTTTTATTGCTACACGCATATTGACAGTCCAGTTTATAAATATAATTAGTTTATACTGCAATTTCTGAAAAATAAATAAAATATAATCTTTAAATTACAATCAGCCATGTATGTAAACGTTTGTTTTAAATACCTTCCATTTGTTATACAATTGACAATTTTTTAAATACCAAGTTGGAATTATCTTCCTCAGAAAATTAAAATAAAATTCAAAAAAGTAAAACGCAAGCCGGATCCAAAATTTAATACAGAATCTTTAGTTTATTTCTCATCACGCAAATATAAAAATTATATAAAACGGTAAAAAAAATTATAAAATTGTTTGAAGTGAGTCAATGTCAAAGCACTCTGCTCCATGAAACTACATTGTTAAGCCTATCCTAGTGCGAGTTGCCGATTGCTTTCTCTTTTACTGGAGCAGACCATTAAATTTATGCATCGTAATGTATAAAAAAATCGTTTTCCCAGAAGTTTTGAATCACTTATTAAATTATAAAAATATGTATGTCAAGTTCAATGGACAACATTTTATTTAATCGCTGGTTTTTATTTGTATAAAAAAATATATAAAAAGTATTCAATCTTCATTTTTTGAATTTGTTTTTTATTTAAATGTTATATAATTTGAAAAAGATGGCAAAAACTTTGTAGCCTTGGCGAAATCTGTGATTATACAGGTATAGTCTAGTCTTTGACAATATAACCTTAATAACATTCAAATTAAAAATTGTAATGAATTATGGTCGAATTTCGATCACTAGATTTTTGAAATACATATTAAAATATACAAACAAATAGCCTATTCTTTAAGTTTATAACAGGTCTTATGACCTATTTAACAATAAAAACATGTGTTTTTTTCTATGGACACTTAATCAAAAAAAATACTGCCAGTTAACCATAGGCGTAACCAGGGTCATAACCCTCCCCCCAATTGTAAAAAAATTGTTCACAGTTTGTTTACACTTTGAATAATTAAAATATATCACATTACTAAAAATTTAAGTTTACTGTTTATTAGTGAGTTTTGGACTAATTTACCACTATTGAAAGTACTTTCTTGATTATTATGTTTATAATTTATTTTAATAAACAATTTTAATTAAAAATATTTCTAACTTTTTTAACCTTGTACTAAAATTAAAAGATACAAGTTTTTCTTAACCAGTAAAATTCTTACTATGATTTTAGTCAATATTTAACATAGTACCAATCAACATCAAAATTTTTATGAATAGTGAATTAATAACATACAACAATACAGTTTTGTTCCTCCCTCTTGAAATATTTTACACTATAATAAACTATAGGGAATGAATACTTATTGCTATAGGCCTAGTTAAGAGCAGGTCAAATTATTATAAAATAGGCCTGAATCACAATTGGAAGTAAAAATAGTATACCTACCTATATCAGTTTAAAGTGCTTTTGGAAAGCCTAAAATGTGTTATAATTATTATTATATATATCCCCCCCCCATATGGTCGTCCTGGTTACACCTATGCAGTTAACTACACGTGTTGAACATTCTTCAACTTTTTGTTCAATTTATCTTCTTTGTCTTTCACACTATTTCGTCGCTTGGATATATTTATAAGAGTCCTGTCTCTTAGATCTTGTGATTTCCACTTTACCGCGTAGTACAATTTACATTTCACTAGGGTTGACAACATGTAAATACGGTGATCTGTACACTGAGAAGTAAACCAACCTTCATGAACTCGTTCAGTCTCTTCCCTGATTTTTTGCACAAGACTGCAATGTAGTTTCTTTTCAGCAACGTGCACTTTAAAAAATTTAGAAAAAAACAGTATTTGGCTCCGTACAATGTTAAAAAAATCATCAGAAGGGTAATTTAATTTCGCGAATTCTTCTGTATGACACGTGAACGCCCTCATACGAATTAGGAAGTCTTCTTTGGGTACTTCTAAGGAGTCTTCTGTCCGTGCCCGTAGAATTGTATTAGTACAATCACTGCAATCGAATTTGTCGTTTGCTTTTTTTGCCAACCAGCCAGCAATATACATTATGACGTTGTCTTCCATAGGTGACGTATCAGTGAGAGCATCATAATCAGAATGTGACGTGATGTGGGGTATTTCATCTACAAAAAAATGTACACTTTAACAATTTTACCTAAAAGAAAAAGTATCCTATGCTTTTTCAAATGTTCTTATGAGTTTCCCAACATTTTTATGTTAGGTCTACATTTTGTAGGAGCATATAACCTTTGTTATTTACATAAAAAATAAAAAAACTTCACAAAAAATTGAAAAATTTTCTAGCT
Organism: Philaenus spumarius; assembly: GCA_018207615.1. Classification (NCBI taxonomy): domain Eukaryota; kingdom Metazoa; phylum Arthropoda; class Insecta; order Hemiptera; family Aphrophoridae; genus Philaenus; species Philaenus spumarius. Next base: position 4,701 of record JAGFPH010014893.1, on the reverse strand, counting down.
ATGGGTTTATAAATTTTAAATTCATAAGATATTGTAACATACAGTATTTTTACTGATTACAATGAAACAGCTGATTTAAATGTCTAATGTGTTTTTAATCAGCTGTAAAAGTCTCTTTAAAAAATATGTAAGCATGTGATAGTAAATGTTTGTTGTTATTCATATTTCAAGGTTAGTTATAGGCTACTTTATATCAACATACCTTTATAGTAAAATATATTTATCTTGACCCTAAAAAAAACAGGATTAGTAGACGTATAACAATATACCGAAATCATATAATAATTAATTATTTACTTCTTACCTAGATTTTGAAATGGGGGGTACAGTTCAGATTCAGTCTGAAGAGTACAATCAGTTAGGTCGTCTGCTTGATGAATTTCATCCAAGGTTTCATTTGTTGAATCTCCACTTAGTCGTTCTTGTATATCAAGGTTAATGTCGCAGTCCGGTTCACAGTTTGCCGAGCCAGGAGGGTTCATAAGGCGTATTGACATCGCATGTTGTAAATTCCTTCTAAACTGCCTTGCTAAAGGATTGCTGTTGTAGCCCCCTCTTTGTCGCAGGACACCGAACAAATTTTCAACTGGGTCCTGATTAAGCCTTCCCGTTAGTAGATAGCTGTTACCCTCCAATTTTAGAACAGCATACAGTGATAGAACACTCCTAATGCACAGAAGAAGTCCACCGAAACAAGGCGGATTTCTTTTTACATCGGTCAACTTCCATGAATGGACGAATGGTATTGCGTCTTCTAGGCATTTTATGGCCTTTGTGTTTGAATCCGATAGTGGCCTTCTGAGGGGATTGCTGTCATAACAATATTTGCTGTTAAGGCAGTCAAATATATCATTTAATCTGATTAGGAACGCTGCAGTATCGAGAGCTGTGGAACTGTTCAATGTGCCCGTTTTGCATGCAGTCTGAATGCCTCTTGCAGCTGAAGCACTAAACACCTGAGTTGCTAATTTAACACTCATCTTTTGAAAACTCTGTGGCCTTATATGTCGTTCCGATAGTTTTGGAGCAGCCCTACAGTCATTTGGGCTGTTTCGCTCTATTTCATAAAAGGCTCGAATGTCACTCCAACTAACTAATTTATCATCAACTTCAATGTCGTGATTGAGCAGATTATTTCTGATACATTTGAATACATGTGGAACGTCATACAGAAAATTAATTTTTTTACCTCCAAACAATATATGTGGATTTTGTTCACTTACACCCAATAGTCGTATTGCGGAAGCATTTGTCGGTCCTTGGTCGCAAACAACTGCACGAACTTGTAGCCCGGTTTTAAAAACATTTTCCAAGCACATGTCTATCATTAGAGATAATGATTCCGATTTAACACCATTACTAGAGGTGACATATGCAAAAGGACACTTCCATTGGTATTTTAGTCCTCGTAACAAAAAGACAAGGGCATGACTTGCGATGTTTGATGTTCTTCCTAGAGGCCCTAAATCTTCAAACCCTTCTATTAAATCATGCTTTGGGTCATATTCAAGAGCTTTTTTTATGCTCATCTCGTCAAAGACAAGTACACACTGTTTCTCATCATCAGTCATTGAAGCAGCTTTCTTATATAGCTTAGAAACTACTTCATCAGTAAATCCTGGTGACACGTTGTATACATTAATCCATCTCGGCCACAATTAACAATCCACAAGTTGCACCTAAAAAATACATATTTCTAATGGTAGGTGATCAGTATATCTGAATCTAACCTGAATAAAACCAGAATTATTATTGCATCTAGACCTTGTATAGTTATTGTTGTGTGTTGACTGTTTGTGTATTACTGTTGGCATGACCTACCTCTTCGTATTTTTATATGTACATTGAGGTATTGTACGCATATGCTTTAAATATAATTTACCAAAAACTGTCCATGTTATTAAATCAGATTTATTATTAGATGTTATTATTAGATTTATTAAATCAGATTAATACTTTAAAAATAAAACACCCCAGTCGCAGCAAATCTGCGCACTCGGAGAATTTCCAATGCTTGTATATTTGGGATTGGAAATATCCAATGCTTGTATAATATTGATGAAGCCACTTAACAAGTTTTATCATAATATTATATTTTTAAATAAGCAAGATAGCATTTGAATTATTTCTCATAATAATAACATTAGAAATGAGAACCTATATAGGATTGCTGCAACTGGGTTCACAAAATGTTTTAATTTTGATCAAAATATCAATTGATTACAAGCATTTAATGATTACAAGCCTTACACCAAGTGTTATCAACGTATGTTCATTAATAAGGGAGATGTATAATGTTATTTATTCGCCATAAAATTACATGTGCTATGAGTACGTAGGTTTGCTGCCATAAGGGCTTAAAATACTTAGGTTTAAGCAAATAACAATATAATCTGGACTAATGAAGTTATTACCAAGTTTCATCAATATATGTTCAGAAATAAGCAAGATTGAACAACGTACTGTGTTTAGCATTTTAAATATCTCTGCAGTGGATTGACGTAGAACAAACTCCCTCTAACCGGTGGTATTAAATTTTTTGGAGTTTTGGCCACTTGCAAGCATATTTTCAAAAACTCGTAAAAAATAGTAATTCTAATAACCCAATTCAAAAGTGTTCCACAGCTTTTTTTATATAGAAAAAGGTTCAGAAAATTAATATTAGCAACTAAAAAATTGATTGATGTAAAATTACAAAAGTTATTGGCTCAAGATAAAAAAAATTTTCAATAGGCCCTAACGGAAGAAAAATATTCAACTTTATTCCAATATAAAAAGCAGATAAAATTTTTTTGTAATTTTTCAAAATATACAAATTTAGTTATAAATAGAAAAGTATAAACATAATTATCAAATTCAAAACTTTTTTTCAGAAAATACATGTTTTTATGTTCCTGCGACAAGAAACGCTACTAAAACAGGCCTATTTTGAAAATGAGTAGGCCGATGTATTTTTTACCTCAAAATTAATTTATATTATACCAAATTGTAGAGAATAAAACATAGAATTGAACTGTATACTTGAAAATGTTATGTATCCTTTTATTTTGGTCTCAGAAATTCTAGAATGAAAGAAATTGTCTAAACGTCTGACAAATTTCACCAAAAATTATGTAAATAAAGTTATATAACACAGTAAAATATTGTTTATAATTTATTTCAAGATAAACAAAAGTTTTGTAATTTAGTTCTAAATAGAGTGCATAAAAATACATATCAATTTCAAAAACATTTCAGAAAGACATGTTTTTATGTTCCTGCGTCAAGAAACGCTACTAAAGCAGGCTATTTTGAAAATGGAATTACGAATATTATATACTTTATTAAAAATCAAATTTATTTGTACCAAATTGTAGAGAACAAATCATAGAACTGGACTGTACAAATTTTGTACAAATTGTAAACTTCTCTTCAATTATTATATTACTAGAACCACTTAATAATTACCATAACAATGTTTTATTTGTTTATACGTTATTTGCAGTCACTTTAACAAAAATTAACTATTTAGATCTAACCACTATCTCTTACCTTTCTTTATCGCTCACTGGAAAATGGAAAAAAGGTACATCTGCATTGGTTGATGAATTCTGACAATTAATGTAAGAACACTTTTTCCCTCCACTTTTTTTAGTACTCATCATAAACAATAACTAACAAAATGCTCCAATACACACCACCTACAACTTCAACGGAATATACAGCAATTAATATTAAACGCCTAAATATTCATTGCCTGCCGTCTCAAAATTTCTCATTTGACTAAAATAGCTCTGCTTCATTTTCCGTCTCTTTCTTTCATATTCAGTTGCTCTCGCTCTGTATGGTCGTTACATACCAGAAAAATAGGGGAAGAAAACATTGTATCTCGCGCTCTCTCGCTCTTGACCTCGCACAAAATCATACGACCATCCTTCAACCAATCTTAATTTAACAATAAAGAAAACGCCTTACATTTCTTTCTTTCGTGGACTTATAAATAAACCCGTCTCGTCTAAATCACAGTTTGTACAAATTATCGATGATGTTTCTTTTACCTTAAAAATTATCTCAAGTATTGCTTACATATTGTTTGAAAAATATCATGAAAAGCATTTTAAGAATAAAATACTAACATTTAGTAAATAATTTACCTTTAAAAATTTTGCTTACACAGACACAATAAATAGGAAAAGAGAATACAAAAGTGTAAATATTCAAAGCAAATGAAATATATATCAGTCAAGTGATAAAGTTAGAATAAAATTGTAATTACTTATCAAATTACTACATCACTTCATAAATAAATTAACATTAAAAAAACATATTAAACTACCAATCTTTGTAACTCTAATATTATACATTATTGTCACTAATAAATAAGAAGAATCTGAGAAAAATTTATAGTAATAGATATTTGTTTTTTTACGTTAAGCACGCAGTACCTTTTTTCGATTACAAAAAAAATCTCCTACATTGATTAAGTAGTTGCACCTTTCTTAAAATAAAAAACATACATAGTTTAACAATACTGTATAGGATTACTCTTAAATTTAAAGGTGGAAAGAGAAGACAAAAAATGAAAACTCAAGAACAAATACTTATTGTATTTAGCAAAAGGGATGCATTTTAAATTTAAATATTTACTTTTATTATGAACTTCCTTTGAAATATTAATAAATAGTCAAAGTATAAAAATTTCTATATCAACTGTAACTTTCT
>JAGFPH010014892.1:11317-22431 GCA_018207615.1 Philaenus spumarius | reverse complement strand
CATTACAATAATCATCTGTTTTCTTTTAAAATAAGCACAGCTGATGCAAATGTTTTCAATGTCATTACAATAATCATCTGTTTTCTTTTAAAAGAAGCACAGCTGATGCAAATGTTTTCAATGTCATTACAATAATCATCTGTTTTCTTTTAAACGAAGCACAGCTGATGCAAATGTTTTCAATGCCATTACAATAATCATCTGTTTTCTTTTAAACTGTATTTTATTAGAGGTAAGCCTAATGTTGTATCTATTTATAGTTACCATGGCAACGAATACTTTTGCTAAATAAACATACCCTTTATTTTAGTTGTTTAATGTTGTAGGCCTAACCTAAACGATGTTCACTGAAATTTGCAATAATAGTTATTGACGTGAGCGAACTAGGCCCTAGGCCTAAATCGATATTGAAATATTAAACTTTAATTTAGGCCTGACTTATTTCTGAGGCATAGCGTTGAGATTATGGTTAATCCTTTGAACTGTATTTTTTATTACAGGTAAGCCTAATGTTGTATATACCCTTTATTTAGTTGTTTAATGTTATAGGCCTAACCTCAAAACTCAATAATCCAATATTTATTATTGAAATCATAGCCCTGCTTATAATCGAGCTTTAGCTCGGTCTCCTGGTACTAATGATAATTCCAAAGATGCGACTTAACACATTTGTTAGTTCGGTTTAGCGCCAAGTAGAAGCGTAAAAGGAGGGACAAAAAGTTCAGCTGTCAATCAGAAAAGTCCCAGACTCTTTGTCCGTCTTTACGAAATATGTTTGTGGTCGACCCTTCGTTTGAGTGTATCCGTACTCTCTGTCTTACGTTCGCGTAAACTGGATGAATGCTACATTTGGTTCCGTAGGTTCGAACCCGGTTACTTTCTACCTAAAGTATAAGTGATAAGAAAGTTTTACATAATGTTAAACATAGAAACCTAAAACTTTATGTTAAACTAATTCATCTTCTTTTCGGTGAGAAATAGAATTTTTATAAGAGTCTTGAGGATGGTGCTAGAGCGGATCGAGATAAAATATTTTAAATAATTCACAGTTTGTGCGATACATCGTTGATACTTATCTGTTTATATAAAGCTAGACGGTAACACTGATTCATTGACATTAATTATTAGGCACTTCCCGTAATCCGACCCCCCTCAACCTTATACTTGAATTAAAGCGCTCGACGAGAAACTTTTGGGAAAATTGCCAGAAGTTAAATTTTTTTAATTTTGGAAGCTCCTTTTGGGCGGGAAATATTTTTTATATTTTTTCAATTTCTTAATTTTTTTACTTTGAGCACGTTTTGTAAGAAAACGGTAAGAGATAGCAAAAAATGTTAAATACAAAAGTTGTAGAAAATTTAATTTCAAAGTAGAGACTTTCCGTCAGATTCAAGATCCAATCATCCATTTAGCCACTATTCATCCGAGAAGGGAGGATCCGCCCAAAGTCCTTAAAGCTAGACGATTTCACCGATTCACTGACATTAATTATTATGCACTTCCCGTAGTCGTAGCCCCCTCGACCTCATACTTGAATTAAAGCTCTCGACGAGAAACTTTTGGAAAAATTGCCAGAATTTAACATTTTTTAATTTTGGAAGCACCTTTTGGGCGGGAAAGATTTTTTCGAATTTTTCAATTTCTTCATTTTCCCACTTTGAGCGCATTTAGTAAGCAAACGGTAAGAGATAGCAAAACATGTTAAATTTCAAAAGAGAGATTTTCCGTCAGATTCAAGATCCAATCATCCTTTTAGCCGCTATTAACCCGAGAAGGAGCTCCGGCAAACAATCCTTCAAATTTCCCAAGCTAATCTTATGGAGATAATGTTTAGTGAGCTTGAGTCAGCTGCCAAATAAAACAGCTGATTTGTGCTCGGTCACCTATGTACAAACGAGCCAAAGATTAACGAGATTCTTTAGCGAATTTTCCAACTGCGAGCGAAGCGAAGCAGCCATCTGAGGCCGAAGGCCGATGCGGGGTTGGGACGCGAAGCGTCCAGGGGCAGAGCCTCTAGTATAATGATAATTCCAAATATGCTACGTAACAGATGTGTTATGTTTAGTTTTAGAAGCATAAAGGGAGGACAAAAAGTAGAGCTGTCAATCAGAAAAAGGTGTAAGGTTATTTTGTTTTCAAGGTGTTTTCACCATGTAAGATGTATTGATTTTATGTAACTTAATCATGTGAGATTATTTGAATTTCTATTATATAATGTGTCTGACCTTGTAAAATGATTTTAAGGTTAAGTTTCAAATTATGGGGGCTTCCACTAGATTCGACTCATGAATCATATTTTGCTGGGCAAGTGGGCTAACGACAAATGAACCTAGGTTGAAATAATCACAGAGCTTGTCACAATATTGTTTGTTATATAATTAAAATTTTCAAATAATTTCTACAGTAAATAATTCAATAAGATGCAAATTATAAAACAATTAAAAGTTGAAATTTGAGTTGGCCATTCTCAAATAAAACATACACTAAAAGAACAAATTTATAATATGAATTCCTTAATAGTTAGTGGAAAATGTAACAACTATTCTAAGTTCCCATACCATTAGTCATATCTTGAATCTACTCCTTTTCAACAGTGATATCTAAATGAATGCTTTAAAACATTAACACATTTGTAATTTAACTCATTATTAATATGATTGAAATTTATAAAACATAGTGAACTCTTAATTGAATAGTAACGCTTTAAATTGGATTGAAATATAAATTATCTTCTGGTTTCTCAGCTAGATTATTAACAAACCTACCTAATGATATCCGAACCAATTCTAATTGCTTTTGAGGTGCTTTAATCAAACCATCTATCAGCTAATTCTTATTGAAAAGCTGATACTCCTAATACTTTTCTTCACCCACAAAATGACACTTATAATTATTACAATATAAACTAGAATATGATTTCGTTTGATAATTCTACTAACCCTCAAGATCTGTCTTACATTAATGAGTGGTTTAAAGCTACTTACATAATTTTGCCCTCTCACTTTCCCACACTCTAGGCACTTATTTACTTATTTATTTTCACTAAACACTGCACTTGGTTTGATTTTAATGCGCTCCTTTGTGGTTTTATGTTGTTGAATTCATGTTTGTAATTCTAATAAGTTCATTACTTCTGTTGGATAATTTCGCACTCAAATAATGGTTCTGATGATGAAATGATGATGATGAAATTCTATTAATGCATTTTGAGATGAATACTCCCGGTGTTAATCACTTGAAGGTTTATTTTAGACCGACCATGTTCTTTCCTCCAAATCTCCCGCATCTTTATTTCACGCATTTTTGTATTCTCCTCTGATTGGATAATTTCAAATATGGATTGTTCCGATTGGCTTTAGAGCTTAACATATTTGGCAGTATTTTTTGCTGTGTACCTGCATTCGTTGATTGACAAAGAATAACGCTTAGGTGTGTATTTGTGTCCTAAGTAACTCAAGCTGGTACATCCGTTACAACTTCCCGTTGAAATAATATCTGTTGCAGATATCTTTACTGAAATTTTTTTATGTAATTATTATATTTTTTTTTAATTATTATTAATAATTTTGTTAGTAAGTTCTTATTGGTTGCTGGTATTTACCAACAATCCTGACAAAGGCTGACATCTTCCGTCATTACGAAATATTTTTCAACTCTTCGTTGAAGCAACCGGACCCTCTGTCTTACATTCTTTAAACTTGGGTGTAAAATTCATAATTACTGAAAATCCATTGGTAATAAACACACTTCAAAATATCACCAGGTATAGCACGCCTTTCTTTATGGATATTTGTGTCAAACCCACATGCATGGGATATTCTCCAATACTAACTTTATACTGTAGTTTTGTGAACAATTAGTCTCTTCCATAATAGTTTTTAACGTATTTCAGGTATATACAAATAATTCCATATTAGTTTGAATAGTTGTTGACTAGACGGTAACATTTTTCTTCTGTACATTAAAATATCTTTAAAAAAAATTAAATATGTTAACTGTAGCCTACCAAAAAATGAGAGTTTTTTTTTACTATAATGTGGTTACAAGACAGGGCAATGAAACAATTGAATAGGTTTATTATGCAAATTTATTAGTGAATCACCAGATTATTAGTCCTGGTCAGTTTAGCCAGATTTTTATGAGTTCATAAAAAAATCCGAAACTATTTTAGAACTTTTGATAAAATATATAAAGAAAAGTATTATTAAAATAATAGGCTACATTTATAAAATTTTAATAAAATTTAAAACATGTAAGACTATCTTGTTCTGCAGCACTAGCTTCACCAGCAAAAATTATCAATTAATTATCATTCCCACGCTCATCTAACATGGACAGACTTCTTGTTTGTTCTCTACAAAACTTATACAATTTTTGAGTTATTTTTAAAAAAATATGTAACTTTAAGCACCATCTAAACTACAGTTAATAAAAAAAAACGTCATAATTAATTAAATAAACAAAGAACAAAAACTAAAAAATCAGGTTTTGGAAATGTGTAGCGTAAACACAAGCGTGGGGTTGTAAAACAGCCCTGGCCGAGTTGGACGATGTTAACTGAGTGACAGTGCAGCCAGTGTTACCAACTCCCAAAAATATTTATCCCCAAAGCTAAAAAAACCCTTAAAATCGCCACAATTACTTGGAAACCCCCCTAAAAAATTATGTTCTGTATAAAATAATAAATTAACAATAACAAATAAATAAATAATTAATAGTAAAATAAATAATATTATGTAATATTTTGTAGTATTATTTATTTATAAATTATTTAATACTTCAAATTAATATAATTTGGTTTTCGTCTGGTTCTGACGTTTTGAAATCATACATTAAATAAACTTAACATTTTAGTGGATATATTAAATTTTGTGCAAGATCCACCATTTCGATGCAACCTGAATCGGGACCATCATCATACTTTGTAGCATTTCAATAGATAGTCTATTATTTTCGACGATACTATAGATTGAGAATGCGTATTCGACACTTGCGTTTGAAATTGGAACCATCACAAATGCTAGTCCAAATTTAAATTAAACAAGTAAACTAGTAAGCAACAATCGACGTATTCGTTTTTCATATAACTCTGCATTCTTAGTAACGAGGAACGTACTAGATGTCGCTAGGAATTGGCTACACTCGATTCCACGTTCACCGTGCAGTACAGAGCTCTCATACGCCATGTTATCCATACGACAGTCTCAGCTATAGTAGCCAACTAAAAAACATCAACTCCCATGCAACGCTCGGCCAGTTGACGCAACCCGCATGACAATAAACGTGATGTTCCCAGTAATGGTAGTAGCATGTCTATTCTCCCGTAAGACCTGTGCTGCACGGTGAACGTGGAATCGAGTTATCCCAGGGCCTATATTTTTAAACCTTTATTTTTCTCAATAAAGAATTTAATATAAAAAGTTAAATTTAAAAATCCCTAAAAATACCCCTAAAAAAATCCCATAACAACTTATTTACTCCCTAAATTTGGGGGGGAAACCCCTAACTTGGGAACACTGAGTGGAGCGCACACTTGTTGACCTTGAGTCCAATGACCAAGTTAACTAAGTCACAAACTTGTTAACTTTGACTCAACGATTAGAGCGGGAAACAACGGAAATGTACGTTACGGGCTAACAGAAACAAACAACTTTCAAACGTTGTAAACAAAAGAGACGGTCTGGGTTGGATTCCACCTCTGCGCGTGTACATGAGGGTATTTTTTCTTACAGTAACTATAGTCTCTATACTTCAGGTTGGCCGACGAACCCGGGACTACCTGAGGCTACTTTTGCCGCCTCCGTCAGGACTGTAGCTGCCTAGGGAATGAGTCACCTACTCACCTACTATCTGTGTTCCTACTATGATACACGTGTTTAGCAAAATATAATTTGCAATTTTATTTTAAATATATATTTGTAATCTACTAAAAACGTTATGAAAAATGACACCAAACTCGACTTCCGTGTACAAATGTAAGGTTTTAACAGATATTAAGCCGTTCCTGGACTTTATCACCCTGTATATTTTGTTTGCATTGAAATTATGATTTAATCTTGTTCTTAATTAAAATATGTGAGTTTGTAACATTTTGAAGCTAACTTTCAAAGCTATTTTTTCTCTAAATTGCGTGCTAATAAATCAACGGGTTGAACTCTAAACAAAATCTATTTTGGTTAAGGTAATCCAAATAATCCTATGTCGGTCAATTTACGAATGCGCGTTACCTTGCAGGAATAATTTAAATAGCATCTATTAGTATACTTCGTCAAAATAGTTGAAGTTGTAAAAGAAAATTACCGAACGTTAACTCGAACAAACCGACATTTGTTTAGATAAAACTTCTCTCATAATTAATTAATTGTAAACGATCGTTCTTATTGGCGCTTTTGATACCAGTAAAGTGTGCAGGTTTTCGCCAAACCCAATCAAAATTGCTGAAAACCGACCTGAATTTTCCATCTTTTCTTTATTTCATCATTTCTATAAAACTTTTTTGTCGGCTACGGATCTGGTTTGCGTTTTTAAAATGTAGTTTTATTATATTAACAATAAATACACTTTCCATGGTCACTTTCCAATACAGTCTGTATTCTTCAGGTAGGTCGATGGAACCGGACTACCTGAGGACAGAGTTATGTAATTAATATAAACTAATTACCTTTTATTTTCTCTCCGTCTTAACAATCCTTTTTTATCTTTTGATAACCGGTTTCGGTGAAACTAAGCCACCTTAGCAATGAATACTTAAATGTAATAATTGACCTTAGTCAGATCATTACAAAAATGTTTGTAGTTATTCATTTCCCAAAATCTAAGCGAAAAAATATTTTCCTTGTCAAGATACAATAACAAAAAGTACAGATTATTAAAAACTTTCTTACACACACAGACTCGGACACAATAAACACCTGAGGACACCTGAGGATGCCCTTAATAATCTCTCACCGCCTCCGTCAGGGTTGCACTTGTCTAGGGAATGAGTTACCTACTGCCGGCGCGGCGATCCTACGTTGATACACTTATTTAGCAAACCATAATTTGACATTTTTAAATCCTATACTCTAATACGAGCAATGTCTGTTTGTTTATTTCTACGTATGTTTGTTTGTACGTACGAGCAATTTCGAGATCCAGCGGAAGGAATTTGCTGAAAGTTTGGTATTAAAGGCTTTTGGGTCTAAAAAATCGATCGGTGAAAACCACTAAATCTGGAAAACTCGTATTTTTCTAAACAACTCATTTGAAAATTGAAAAATTTTTAACATTGGACTTATGGAGTTTAAAATTATTACATATGTTTACTGACTATAATAACAGTAATCAGCTGTTTCCTATAAAATTTCCATTATCAGCTGATTTCAACACCAAACATAACTAAAACATTATTTTTGTGCTGTTATTAACCGTTCTAAAACCCTTTTCACCAGTTTCTGCATTCTTTATATATCTATAAAGGTAATATAAATTATCTAATGATTATAATTATTATTTGTTATTTCTAAAATACATAAACAAATTCAGTACGTGATTCATATTTGCATACATTTTCCTAAAAAAAGTACTGAACGATACTCGGTCGCCCAGATAGCCTACCACATTTAATCTACTAAAAATGTTATGAAGAATGATTCCAAACTTGACCTCCATATTACAACAGTTAATATGGTAATGGACAAATGTAATGGGATACAAACAGCTAACTATTTTTGGTGATTAATACTAATTTTAAAATCTAATATAGTCGAGTTTGGTATAATTTTTCATAATTTTGTATGTGCATTCCAAATATATTTTTAAATATTATGTCAAACAATGGTTAGTTCGAAAAAGTTCATCCTCGTAGGAACATAGCCAGTAGGTGACTCATTTCAGGCGGCGAAGGATTATAAGGGTGGCCTCTGGTAGCCCGGATCCACCAACCAACCTGAAGTAAACATACTATAATGATTGAATTTAAATAATTGTGAATTACGATTTCTTGCATTTATATATGTTAGGTTTCTTCGAAAATGATCCCTCGTTGAATATCTTGATTTGTCACGAATTCTATTAAAGTGGTACTTCTTGCGTTAAATATTATTCTAACCTATATTGAACTTAAATATCGATTATGGGCTGGTGTGATATACAAGAATACCATACACATGGTAAATCTATGTGAGTAGAGTCACTTGTACATCCTTATATATTATTCTGTAAGCGAAATTTTAGATTCAAAATTGTGGGAATTTGGTAAATCGGAGGATGATGAGAGGGTTATCAAATTAAAGGTATCGATTCAATGAACGAGGGAAAATATAAGTTGTTTTCTAAAATTAAAAACTAAGGGGTTTTTGGGGTTCTCGAAAAACGAAAAATCCCCATAAGAAATACATGAGAATTTAAAAACCTCTGCTTTGTTTACATTAAAACATTTGGTATTAAATAAATTAAAAACATAAAACAGTAGTTCTGTAAAATAATATGACCGTTAATGTAAATTATATTTTTAAATAAAATCTGCTACTTATTAACCTATAAAAGATACACGTTGACACACACATAGAAGAGAAACCTTATAAGTGTGATTTTTGGAAGGTTGTATGGCTGTTCTATTAACTTTTCATACATTTATACTAATATTATAAAGAGGTAAAGTATGTTTTTTTGTTTGTTTGTATGTAGGGGGTAATCTCTGGCACTACTGAACCGATTGAAAAAATAGTTTTACTAATAAAAAGCTACACTTTACCTGAGTAACATCAAATATAAGAAATAATTTTATAGGAACATTTATCACCATTTATCATCTTAGTTTTGAGGTTATTATTAATCGTACAACTTTATTACTAGTAGTTCTGTGAACAGTAGACCACGCTCGTAGAAATAACAAATGTGGTTTTGAGCTTAGGTTAAAAATAGTGTGCCAGTAAGGAAGTAAGCAGAAGGTTTAGCCAGTGAAACATTATTTACAATTCCCGCGATTCCGGTATTTCTAGTTCTCGTTTTTATTTCTTTTCTTGAGCTTTAACTGCTAAAGATTTTCTTTTAGAGGCATTGTGTTTTATTTAGGTTAATAATGCGTAAGATAGCTAAAAATATCGCGTTATAGAGGGACAACATACAATTAAATATTTACATACATAAATAACTCAAACTTAACAATATATTTACAGTTCCATAACTTCCATATCATATTCCAATATTAGAAATAATGAAAACAAACGATGTTAAAACGTCGTGATAGTAATCTCAACTTTATTCTCAACCCATGTACCAACACTTCCCACGGTGTCCTAGGGTCATTTTTTGTATGTCCTTTATCGCCGCGAGGTTTCATTTGTTTTATTTCATTTTGTAATTCAATAAAACTAAGTCAAATACTTTTATGAAATTTACAATGATAATTTACAGGTATATAGTTCAATTCTTTTATTTATCCTCTACACTTTCTTATAATAATATGTCATTTTTGGGCAAATGATATATTCCTAAATTACTATTCAAAACAGGCCTATAGTTTTGTTAGCAGTCATGTAGTAGGAACATAAAAACTTGTGTTTTTAAAATAAGAAATTTGAAATTTATAAATATTTTTATACAATTCTATTTAGAACTAAATTACGAAAATTTTTTACATTCATGAAAAAAATTACAATAATTTTTACTACTTTTTATGTAGGCCTAAAGTTAAACATTTTCCTTTCGTTACTGAACGTGATTGTTTCTTGAGCTAATAACTTTCTTAATTTTATTTCAATAATTTTTTTACTGGCATATATGAATTCTTTAAACCTTTATCTACAAAAAAGCTATGGAACACTTTTGAATTGGTTTAGAATAAACGTATAAAAACATGGTTGAAATACAAAAAATTAAACGATTTTTAACAAATTTGAAGTTTACGGACATTTTGTGAGCTTACCGTTAGAGATACGGAAAAAAATCAAGAATACAATTTTGATTAAAATTTAATTTGCTTACAAAATTTTATTAGTTTTTAAATTCGACTTACGGTTAAGCCACAAACTGGCTTTGGAAAAAAGCTTACGCTGAGAGAAACGGTCCGGCCGCCATTTTTATTTAATTTAAGGGGTTAAAAATGAAAAATGGAAAAAACCTTATATATACATGGCTCGGCCTAGGAATAAGGAACATTCATGCAAAAAATCATCAAAATCGGTCAAGGCGTTTGGCCGTAATCGTGAGACAGACACACAGACACACAGACATACAGACACACAGACGAAATGCCGAACGGTCGAGTTAAAACAGAGACCTCTCTTACGCTCGGTCAATAAATAAAACATAACATTTGTTTTTAGAAAGTTCCATTGGGGGTTGGCGTGCGGAGCACGCAGGGTTCTCCCCTAGTCAGTAATGAATCAGCCAAAAATGTACAATTCTCACAATATCGTGATTTCACGGTGACGGCCAAGTAGAACTGTACGATGTATTGCAAAGCTCCCTCGTTACACTTTCTGATGTGTTAAGTGTTATTATATTAGTGTCTGTCCGTGTTTACACGTGCATACATACACAATTGTAAATAGTAGGTGTTGTACAAAATCAGTGTGTCTGTTGCAGTAGATTATCTACACTAAATTTGAAGCAGTTATAAAATCTACCCGTACTTTTTAAGCCAGTCCTCGGAAAATATTTTGAGAAATGTTGATGGGTAAACATCATGTTTCGTAGGGTAAAGTCTCAAAGAGATTTATTTAAAAAATATAAACAAACTAGCTGGCCCGACCCGGTTTTGCACGGATTGACAATTTAAGTTAAATGTATATTAACAAAAAATATATTATATATATCAATAAATATATACACTATGTATTTCTTATTGGGATGTTTAGTAACTTTCACCCCCCCCCTCAAACCTCTCCTAAAATTTCGATTTAAAAAAGAAACTCTTTCTTAGCGAGCACCTAGGGCCCTAAAGGAAGCTACATAATAAATTTCATTCCAATCCGTTCGGTGTTTCTTTTTAGTAACTTTGCCCCTCAAACCCACCTAAAATTTCGAATTTTTTAAAACCCTTTCTTAGCGAGTACCTAGGACCGTAGAGGAAGCTACATACCAAATTTCATTCCAATCCGTTCGATGATTTTTTGTAGTAACTTTGACCT
>JAGFPH010014892.1:0-11217 GCA_018207615.1 Philaenus spumarius | reverse complement strand
TTTTTTTTAACCCTTTCTTAGCGAGCACCTATGGCCTTAGGTGAAGCTACACAAACCCTTTCTTAGCGAGCATCTATGGCCCTAGAGGAAGCTACATACAAAATTTCATTCCAATCCGTTTGGTAGGTATTGATAAATTATGATTTAGTAACTTTGACACCCCCAAGCCCCCCTAAAATTTCGAATTTTCGAAAACCCTTTCTTAATGCGCGTCTAGAGCCTATAAAGATAGTTAGTGCCAAATTTCATGTTTGTAGGCCTCGTGGTTTTGGAGAAACTGTGATGAGTCAATGGTATTTGGCTTTTATAAGTATAGAAGATAATTAAGATTCCGTGCTAAGTGTGACCGCAGTCGATATTTGGTGAAATTTTATAAATAAAAAGTTGCACGTAAATTTCACAAAAAATAACAATATATTTACTACAGCTGATTAGCCGTCAAAAACTTAAAACTAACATCTAGGCTATGATGATGGGGCAGAATATCGAGGGAAAGGCTTAACCTTGGAGTACCTGAGAAGGAAAAACAACTGCCAGGTTGTGTAACTACAATGGGTTTCAACAAAGGAGATGGATTATATACATGTTCATTTCTGATACTTCCAGAATATTCGTTTTTTATTTGTTTGTTCGGCATAATGGAAGGTACAATGCCCCCGTTACAGATGAAGTTGTAGTGGTCTTAGTTGATCAGGAATTCAATAGACGTGACATTGTATTGCGTACTCACGATGATAGCCTGCAACGCATTTTTGAAACACACCGGGCCTATGATGCCCTGCAATATACTTTAAGGGTCTGCTCCAGTAAAAATAAAATGGATTTTTATCCCATAAGAGCAATGTTCAATTTCATACCATTTATTTCGTTTACTTTTTATCATAAAATTGTTTGCAAGGTCTCATTTTAAGCACAGTCACAATACGCATCCTTCTTGCAATTTACATTTTTTTAAATTTCTGTCATTTGTCAAGTAACTGACATTTAGTAAGTACAAAGTTTGAATTTTTTCCTAACACAATAAAAAATTAATAATGAAAAATAATTTGCAAGTAGGATCCGAAATTTTATAAAGACTATTCAGTTTTTTTTTCAACACTCAATTACAAAAGATAGACTTATAAAATGGTATGAAATGAGGTAATGTCAAAGCGTTCAGATGCAAGAAATTGCACTGGTTAGATAGGGATACAGTGATTCCGGAAGTGCGTTTCCTGTCGCTTTCTCGTTTACTGGAGCAGACCCTTAATTCATTTCTACTGTGGAGACGGGTATAATTTCGGAAGGAAGCATATAAAATAACTATTTACCCATATGAAATAGCGAGCACATTATTTACAAAATCCCTATAGGAATTTAATCGACTTTGAAACTATTTAGGTTATGATCCAGCCCATATCATCCTTGGTAACTTTAAAATGTTACATATTATCTTTGTTACACGTTAAAACTTGTTATTTTGTCGTGCACACAATATGGAAATAGTAAAGTAATTTGTTAAAGTACGTACAACATAGTGAACTAGTAATAAATAAAATAAACGATGATTCCAACAATAGTTTTCACAAAATAACACCCATGTATTGTTCTCATTGTGTTGTAACTGAATGGTAATTACTGCATTAAGCACCAACCTAACCACGAATATCTACGAAATATCTGTACTTGGCTTTTATATTGTTATTTATATTTCTGTCTCATTTTACCAGCAATAAATTCAAGCCTGTTATTTAGAAGATACGTGCTAACCCAGATGAGTACACTGTCAACTACAGCAGGCTACATAGTCCCATAAAATGACAAAGACCAGTCTGCAAAAAGTTTATAAAAAACTATTGAGATTGACTCGTGAGAAAGCTACAGTTGTAGTCCGTTAGTTATAGTTTGGTTACTGTAGCCTGTGCATCGCTAAGGATGGCGACATTGTCGTTGAAACGCGTTTGAAGTTAGTAAACGTATTTGACGTGAGATTTTGTGTTCAGATTTTATTTTATAAAAAACTTTTGTCAATGTACTTAACAATAAGCAAAGTGTGTTTAACAATAAGTGTTTGTAAAAGTAGTAGTGCTTGTTTTAACTACTGTGTATGTCAAAGTTCGTAAATGTGTTTAACTGTGTTGTTTAAAAATGTGACGAAATATAATGTTACCGAAAAGACGCACGGGACCATGGCCGAATAAAAAGTCGAAATGGTTTTTGTTGGAAATGCAAACAACAAAAAAACTACCCCGTTCATTGAATAAAAAACATAAATTTAAATGCACATGAAGAATCGAGTTTGGATAGATATTTTTTGAATTTTATTTTAATTTGCTATAAAATTCTGCTAAAAATATCACACATTATTTTCACCCATTTGAGGAGCAAAACCACTCCTAAAACATCGTAAACTAAAAAGTACATAAAAAATTTCTTTGTTCTACATTTCCTATACTAATATTATAAAGAGGTAAAGTTTGTTTGTATGTAGGGGGTAATCTCTGGAACTAATGAACGGATTGAAAAAATAATTTTACTATTACACAGCTTCACTATCCCGGAGTAACATAGGCTATAATTAATTCATTTTGATAAAAACATTTTTTTATTTTAATATTTGTAAATTTATTCGCAAAAATTCTTGGGTAAGGCCTAAACTGATGAAGAAACACATGTATTTATATTACCATAGAGACCAATTGAATAAAATAACAGGTAAAACATCTGTTTGCTCTAATATTTCCACTAACAGCTGATTTCAAACTTTGAAGCAATTATTGGTATTTCTAACTTTAAGGTTAGGTTTTTATTTAAGTGTAGACCTGAGCCTTGCTGGTTCTTTTAACCTTTATTATAACTGCAGTCATAAAATATACGAAATAATTTGATTCGAACATTTAACATTATTTACCATCTTAGCTTTAGTTTTATTATTAATCCTACAACTTTATTATAAAGAAAACAAAACATGATTATGTTAGTAGAAGGTCCCAACGGGGTTAGCGTGTGGAGCACGTAGGAGTTTCCCAGAGGTGCTCTTTATTTCGAATAAATAGCTATTTTAATGCTAGGAATTTCTCAATCGCTTAATATTTTACGTTGATTTAGGAGTAGCTTTTATTTCAGGACCTTCATTTTCAGAATCAGCCACCCAAAAACGTACAATGAGAGTAGTCTCTATTCTCGACGTTATTTGAACAACTTCTACCGCTTTTTAAAAATAGACTATACCTTGCAGCTGCACTTCCAACTTGTCATTTATTTACTACCTTTCTCTCTCAGCTGTAATATTGTGTTCCATATTTCTGCAGCATATTGACAACTCAAGCTTATTTGGGTTAGTGACATCACACATTTCCCAGCATTATGAATTGATCTTTGGTTTCTGTAAAATGTCACAGACTTGGCTTTAGGGAATTAAAATTTAATTAATTTAACAGAAATGTAATGACATTTTTAATTGAGTAGTTTTAAGTGGTGATAAAATGGCAGAAGAGGGTGTGCTTTTAATTTGCTTTCAAATGAAGTTGCTGTATAGTAGGAACTACACTCAGCTAAAGTTGTAACATTATACCGTCATAGATATGAATTATTATATTTAAAACTATGGGAGACCCCTGAGTGCTCCGCACACCAACCCCGTTGGAACCTTCTAATCACATATTTAATGTTTTCTTTATAATAAAGATGTAGGATTAATAATACCCTCAAAGCTAAGAAAGGTAATAATGTTAAATGTTCAAATCAAATTATTTCGTATAACAGCAGTTATAATAAAGGTTAATAGAACCAGCAATAAACAAAACACACTTAATACACTTAAACGAAAACCTAACTTAAAAGCTAGAAATACAAAAAGTTGTTTCAAATTTTGAAATCTTCTGTTAATGGAATTATTGGAGCAAACATCTGATTGCTGTACCAACATTAAACATATTTAATAATGATTTACTATGACGCTCCCATTGCCATACAATATTTATTATATTTTGTATTTTTTTACGTACAATAGATAGCGCTCTTTACAAAAACCCAACCTAAAAGTTATAAATACAAATAATTGTTTCAAAGTTTGAAATCAGTTGAAGAGTTTTCTTGCCTTCAACAATGACAGTGTGGTTTAGAAACTGAACAGTTTAAAGAAAAACACAGCCGTAATGCGATCCCTTATTTCTAACAGCAAACAGATGGACTAAAATAGCACCGCTTTGTGAAATTTAATTTGATTGAGAGCAAGAGACGCGTGGTTAACTTTGTGAAAGAACCAATCAGCTGTGAGCAAACAGGCATGAGAATAACAGGCAAGCTATTCTGGTCTTGAAATTAGTTTCTAATGATGGGCTAATCATATTTTTACAGCATTTTGTTCGGACATCATTAAGAAAATGATATATGACTTTTCGAAAGTTAAAATCAACTCTCGTTTCACGTGAAAGACTAAAACTAACACATGAGTAAACTAAAACAAAATCATAAACCTAGAGAACTAGGCCTAAGTTGATTATCATAAAAATATAAAAAAGGGGTACCTAGATAACTACATAGCTGATTTATCCACCTCAGTCTTTGGCCATTCGTATACTTTCCTATAATTTTTGGGGAAAAAAATTACCAGCCGGGGATCGAACCAGAGATTCTAGCGTGGAAGTCGGGTGCGTTAACCACTCACCCACCGAGAATCTTGAGATATCTCTTGTAGAGAAAAGGTATAAAAAGGCACTTTCCGGATTTTACTCCTAGCGCGTGACGCGGTTTCTCGACCGACACCCCATCGCGATTATAACGGGCGAAAATAAGTATAACTTCAAAAATATAGTATCCCCTTATTGTGAAAAAATTAAATTTCTCTTCTAGGTGACATCCGGTCTTAACAGTTAAGTAAATATCATTTAACTACCTTAATCATTTTTGTTACCGAAAATAAGTTACAAAACTTTGCAATATCTTGTGTTTTATAACCAGACACATTTTTACTTTCCTTACCCTATACTAGGTAAGGTAAGTATTGCGATCGACCCAAAAATTCGATGTCGAGTTTTCATAATATCTTTACGTTTCAAGGCCCCCTGAGTCCAAAAAATGCATTTTTGGCAATTGGTCTGTCTGTGTGTCTGTGTGTCTGTGTGTCTGTGTGTGTGTATGTGTGTCCGGAGTGCACAGGGCAAACGGCTGGACGGATCGAACTGAAATTTACAGGATATCTTCAAACACGTAAACAATTAAACAAATGTAAATTTGAAGCAAATTGGAGGTGGTGTCTTACCGTGGGACCAGTTTTTAGCACATTTTTGGTATTTACTCCAAAACCCCTCTAACGATTTTGATTAAACTTTGCTAACATACTCTACTCAGACCCCCTTAACACGCTATGTACGCTATATACCCTTAAAAATTCGTTGAAAAAAGTTATTACAAAAACGCAAGTTATTTTGTTTGTATCTCCGAAATGGCTGGTCCTATCGACTTGAAAATGGTTTCATTCGATTCAGCGTCCAAAAGAATGTCAAAAAAGATACCCTACTCAACTTTTCCATTTTTTCAAAAATTGACCCCAAAAACGCCCTTTTTGGGTGCAAAAATGACTTTTTTTAAACTAGCCATGTTTGGTATCGACCTTAACATTTTTGGGGGTGAGAAATCGATTGAGACCAAAATCAGGTCCGTGGGATTAACCGTTTTGAAGTTAGTACCACTTTCTTCGAAACGTATACTCCTATTAACTCGAAAATGGTATCATCAATCTCTCTCTCGAAAAATTTGGTAATTGATACAGCATCTATTTTGGTAAGGAAAGTTGCGTGATGTGCACACCAGATATTTTTTACACATCTGATCCTCTTTGATTTTTTAGATTTACGGGTGGAGGGGAGTTAACCATTTCAAATATAAAGGTAGGTCATTGTAAAGCTTATTAAGAGAAACAGAATGACGAAAACTAGATCTTAGTACCTTGTATTCATTGTTGATAACCTTAGAACTACATATATTTTATATATATTATTTATTTATTGTCATATGTAGTCTCTAGTTTTACTTTTTACCTTTTATGTGGCTACATGTTTTACTGCCAAAGGTAGGATCTTCAGGCCAGCTATCTATGTCAGCTCAAACACTTATATTCACTTCGTTTTAAAGTAATGAACAATCAAAGTTCTGGAATATTATATTTTTATTTTAACATAAACCCAGGCTATTAATTTGTATTATGAATAAGTCGGTTGGTGAGGGTATTCATTTTTTTAAATAAAAGGTTTGTCATGAATGTTTTTACATACTTTTCTTCAACTCACTACCGTTCAACCGGTGGGTGGACCAGTGCACGGTCGCCTCGGCTCTTTCCGGATCGCCTCGGGCTGCTCCGTATAGCACATCGCGTAACGACTGCGTTCTTGCATACGTATATTAACCAAAATATTAACCCTCAGATAGGGGGGTGGGGGTGTTCTGAGGACCAAACATTTTCGGAAAAATACAATTTATGACTATAACTATTAAGTAAAAAATAAATTAAACTTTAAAAGATAATTTAAACATGCTTTCATATCCATTAATCACATAAATAGACTGGAACTAAAAAATAAAAAATAACCCACGGATAAAACTAATTCTTCCTCAGCGAATCTGATATTGTTATGAGACTTGATAAACTTGCAGTCTTTTTAATTTTCACAAAATAAACACAAACAAAAAAAGCATTGGGTGTACTCTTGCGAAGTTCCGAAAACATCACGTCCCATGCTTTTCGTCTCATTACAATATCAGATTCGCTGAGGAAGAATTAATTTTATATGTGGGTTATTTTTTATTTTTTACTTCGAGTCTATTTAGAAAAGCATGTTAAAAAAAATTAATTTATATTATTATAACTTTATTAAAAAAAATTAAACAGAATCTAAAAATCTTACTAACACAGGAAAGCATTCCAGTTATATTTCAAAAGAGACGAATTAAAAAAAATCACTTTCCAGAACTTTGATTGTCCATTACTTTGAAACGAATCAAAATACTAAGCTCTAGTTTGCGCCATTTTGTTTCGCATTCAATAAGCTGTTCAATGGTGTATTACATGACCTACCTTTACATTTGAAATTGTTAACCCTTTCCCCAAACCCCCAAGCCCCAAAACACCACGATGGCCGTGGTTGTTAAGGCGTGAAAGCTTTATCAATCGTCATGGCAACCATCAATGGAAAAGTTCCGGGCTCAAATCCCATTGACCCCAAATAATTTTCTAAATGGTTTATTAACAGACATCATTGGCTGTGGTTCACATTCCACGTAAAACTGTAGGTCCCTTTTATTAACATAAAATTTACATTATTTTTTATCAAAGTTTCTAAGATGAAGGAGTAAAAATAAAATTTACGAAATCGATTTTGAAGCAATTTTGTAGGTCAAGCACTTTGAAATAAACATTTTTTGTCTCTTGAAATTGTTTCTAAAAACTCTTCCTTTCGAGATATTAGCAACTTTATGTCGATTTATTTCAACTCGTTTAAGCCGCCATTTGGTTTAGGGAGAACTTTTTGAAGTCGGATTTGCGGCATTGTGTTCTACTAAATTAGACCTTTAATTTGATGTACAACTCAACCCACGCTCTCATTTAAGATTTTCTTCTGACTACTTGTGGGCCGTCCCCACGAAGTGGTAGCGGCTCATTGAAATTGTGGTAAAATAGTGTTTTATGCTCATTAACAGTGTACCAAGTTATATAGTTCCATCTGTAACGGTTAAAAAAAATATTAACCCGATCCGGGACTTTTCACCACCCCTGTATACCAAATACCATTCACTGACTCATCACGATTTCTCAAAAACATTGAATGGATTGGAATGAAATTTAGTATGTAGCTTCCTCTAGGGCCCTAAGTGCTCGCTAAGAAAGGTATTAAAAAAATATATAAAATTTAGGAGGCGTTTGGGGGGGGGTCAAAATTACTAAAACTTCCTCCAAACGGATTGGAATGAAATTTGGTATGTATCTTCATCGGAGACCAAAGCTGCTCGCTAAGCAAGGTTTTAAAAAAAAATTAATTTGAGGGGAGGTTTGGAGGGGGGGTCAAAGTTACTAAAGATCCCCATTAGAAACACATAGTGTAATATATTTATTGATATATTTTTTTTTTTTTTTTAATATACATTTAACTTTGATTGTTTTACACGTGCAAAGCCGGATCGGGCAGATAGGATGTATATAAAATACAGAACAGACTCACTCACTGATCACAGTATCTCGAAAACCATACTACCTAGGAATGTGGAAATTGGTACACATCAGGGCTTGCTCATAGGTGCTAGAGGCGCACTAAGAAAATATTTTTCCATTAAGGGTTGAAACAACTCCTGTAACAATAAATATTGTTTCTTAAAGATCCTACCACATAGGAACGTGAAATTTGATACAAATATTGCTCGTAGGCACTAGAGACGCACTAAGAAAATATTTTAAAATATTTGGGCTCTAAGGGTTGAAACAACACCTAAAGCCATAAATATTGTTTTACTTTCCTTCAAGCTAGAAAGCTGAAATTGTGTACATTTATTTCTCGGAAAACACACACAAAAAGTAAACCAGTTTTTCATTGTGTTACGTTCTGCTAAGGGGTATGTAGTAACAAAAACAATTAATATTAATGTTTACTAGCTGACCCATACGAAGCATTCGCATTCTAACTTACTTAAATCCCACTTAATATTACGTAAGTACACACCGTATATTATTTAGTATTGTATGGTGCGTATTTAGTGCGTCATATAGCAATGCAGTGGCGTAACGGCAGCTCTCCAGCTGGGTATTTTTATCATCAGTGTTGCCAACGCCAGGAAAATTGTATTTTTTCGTATAATTGTATTTTGTATATTTTTCCGGTGTAGCGGTTAAGGAAAGCTTTAAAATGATGCCTCATTAATGTAATTTGATGATGTATTAAGGAAGTTATGGCGTACCGACAAAAAAATTGCCTTAAGAAATAATATATGTGTTACTTACTTAAAGCTGGAGAGCTGAAATTGTGTACATCAATTTCTTACAAGATACATATAAAAAACAAACCCCTTTTATATTTTGCCACTTTCTGCTAAGGGGTGAAAATTTAGTAACAATTTTAAAATTATAAATATTTCATTGAATACCGTCTAGGAAAGTGAAATTTGGTGCACATATTGCTAGATGCGCATTAAAACAGGATTTTAAAATATTTCACATTTAAGGGTTTAAAAAACTCTTTAAACAATAAATATTGTTTGTTATACTTTTATTAAAGCTGAAATTTTGTACATTTATTTCTTGAAAAAGACTTATAAAAAATAAACCAGTTTCACATTTTGTTACTTGCTGCTAATGGGAGAAAATGCGACAACACCCCTAAAAACAATAAATGTACATGTTTATACTTTCCTTAAAGCTAAAGAGGAGATATTTTGTACATTTAATTCTTACAAGGTACATATAAAAATAAACCGGTTTTACATTTTATTACGTGCTGTTAAGAGGTGAAAATGTGATGACAACGCCTAAATAAACGGTACCAGGAACTGGCACATACTTTCTCACAA
Source organism: Philaenus spumarius (assembly GCA_018207615.1). NCBI lineage: Eukaryota > Metazoa > Arthropoda > Insecta > Hemiptera > Aphrophoridae > Philaenus > Philaenus spumarius. The sequence goes on along the minus strand of JAGFPH010014892.1, from coordinate 1,683 downwards.
ACACATTTAAATATTATTAAACAGGTTCACTGTGACTTGTAGGGTAGGGTAGGAGAGTTTTTTATTAAAGTTGGAGATTAACTAATAAATATTATTATTATTATCTAGAGAAAAAACTATTCGATAGATTTCGAAAAAATTTGCACCAAACACGTCAATTAGGTCTTTATAGATGCACATAAAAAGGTTTTGAAAATTGTTTTAAAACAACCCGCTTTATGGCCAAAAAACCCCCAAAAATCTGTTATTGTTATTATTATTAGCTAAAGGAGAATTTTTAGAAAGATGCGGGTTTTTGTATGTGGTAGGGCACATTAAAGGCTACAAATAAGCCAAATTTTATCAAAATCGTTAGAGCAGTTTTCTTATAAAAAAAATAATAACTGATTTTTTTGGGGTTTTTTGGCCGAAAAGGGGGTTGTTTTTCAAAAATTTTCAAAACCTTTTTTCGTGCATCTATACCAGCCTACTGGACATGTCTGGTGCAAATTTGGTTGAAATCGATCGAATAGTTTTCTCTCTAGCTATGTATACGTTTATTAAAGTTGGAGATTAACTAATAATAAATAATATTATTATTATCTAGAGAGAAAACTATTGGATCGATTTCGAACAAATTTGCACCAAACACGTCAATTAGGTCTTTATAGATGCACGTAAAAAGGTTTTGAAAATTTTTGAAAAACAACCCAATTTATGGCCAAAAAACCCCCAAAAATCAGTTATTATTATTATTATTAGCTAAACGAGAATTTTGAGAAAGATGCGGGTTTTTGTATATGGTAGGGAACATTAAAGGCTACAAATAAGCCAAATTTTATCAAAATCGTTAAAGCCGTTTTTTTATTTAAAAAATAATAACTGATTTTTTGGGGGGGTTTTTGGCCAAAAAGGGGATTGTTTTTCAAAATTGTTCAAAACCCTTTTTCGTGCATCTATACAGGCGTACTGGACATGTCTGGTGCAAATTTGGTTGAAATCGATCGAATGGTTTTCTCTCTAGCTTTGTATACATACAGACATACATACAGACATACATACAGACATACATACAGACATACAGACATACAGACAGACATTTTGTAAAACCCACTTTTTTGGACTCAGGGTGTCCCAAAACGGATATTTCCACAAAAATCTCAACATCGATTTTTTTTGCGATCACTATACTTTCTCTATACTATAGTATAGTGAGAAAGTAAAACAATGAGTACATATTAATTGGTATTCTTTCCTTAAAACTAGAGAGCTGAAATTTGGCACTTAGTTTTAAAGACGTAAGCTGATCAAATCAAATCCCGATCTATGCATTCGCATATTAAAGTCGTATCTGATCTGCAACATCCAGCTAAGACTGATTTACCAGTCTGTAGATTTAGCTTTTGAAAAAGAAGACGCTTTTCATTCCGAATTCTTTATTTTTAATTGATTTAATTTATTCAGCCTACATACCCTGACGAATACGAATGATGGGAGGCCAACAATAAATACCAAACTAATTGCAAATACATTTAATAATTCACTTTCGTGAAATAAAAGATGAAAGGAAATCAGAGAGAAATATCGCAATTATGTGACATAGTGATGTAAAACATTCCTCGTAGCGAAGCACGGGTATTCGGCTAGTTAATACATTAGAGAGAGATAGTGTGATATGATTAATTATTACAACAAGCCGCTTCA
>JAGFPH010014891.1:0-22431 GCA_018207615.1 Philaenus spumarius | reverse complement strand
ATGGTAGCTCGTCGGAGTCACGTTTTTGGAGTCAATATTTTGAAAATTCTGTGTGTGGTATTGTTTTATATGTTTTTGGGTACGGGAAACCTGATTTTGACAGTTAAAGCGTAGCGCATCGGTGTCACATTTTTGGGCCAACATTTTGAAAATACAGTGTGGGGTAACGTTTTATATGTTTTTGGGTACGGGAAACCCGATTTTGACAGTTAAAGAGTCATAGCGCATCTGAATAACGTTTTTGGGTTAAAACTTTAAAAGTACAGTGTGAGGTATCGTTTTATATGTTTTTGGGTACGGGAAACATGATTTTGATTTTTTTAAACATGAACTGAAGTCTTGAATAAGTGTTTCATAATTTCATCTTGTTGTGTTAGTAAACAAGTGATTGACGTATTGTTATCATGTTTAGTCTAATGCTGTTAAAATTAAGTTTTTATCGATTTAATCCCTGATTGTTACCTAGTAATACACCTAAGTAAGTAGTAAAAAAGCTCAGCTTATCAAAAGCTTGAGTTCATGAGCTTCAAAAAAAAGATGGCTTGGCTCGAACTCAAAAATCTAGGCTCGCACAGGCCTACAACTAATGCTAGTAAATTTCAGTTGAAGGCAAATTTGGAGCATGATCTTGATGCTATCAGTAATTTATTAGTTTAAAAAATAGGTTTCTATTAAATTCTGAAAAAAACACATCTAATTAATTTTCATACCAACTACAAAAAATCAGCAGCTACACTTTTTAAAGATTTTATTTAGTCCTGGACATATTTGAGAAATTTGTGGTTCTGTGATGACTTTGCCATTATGTGTAATTCCAGTTTCCTACTGCTTGATATTCTTAAGACTTTTGTAACCCATCCCTTATTATTATTATTACAAGATACTATCAACCTACGAGGGGAAGCCAAATTAAAATAACTTCATTGAAAAATGTGTTGTAACCTGTATCTTCATTGCTCAAATTAATTGAAACATTGAACAAATCACCCCAGTCTTCATTATTCAAGTCTTACAAATATATCAATATTAACCTCACTATAAGAACGTTTATAAGAGACCTCTCTCTGTTAGGTTTTTTATAAATTATGATACAATTTACTTTGCCAATTTGTACTGTGTGGTCAGAGAACCCAGATTCCTCAACTGAGACTCCACAAATAGAGGGATCAAAGCTAGTAATTATATTATCAATACAGGTCTCCGAGTTGGAACCCTTTCTTGTTGGCTCAAAAATATGCAAGTTAAATAGATAAGAACCCACAATACCTAAAATTCATTCCTAGGAGTCAATAATAAAATCTCCTGCAACAACTATTTGGCTCATACGTTCCCTACATTGGAAGTACTTTAGAAGAGCTTGAAACTTATCATAAAATGTTTTGTAACTCATCTTACACTTAGTTTGTCTGTAAATACAAATAATTCGACCACACAGCTGGACGTGAGTTGAGCAAATTTCCAAAATTAAGTTTGTAGGCCTATTTTTTAGGGTTTCAACCAACAATTTGGGAAATAGGTCTATTCGCGACGGTGCTGAATAGCTGCAAAATGGTTCGCACGCCATTCCGCATATTTGGAGTATCTTCAATTCAAAAAGCATTGCGTGCTTCGCAATTCATTCCGCATATTGGGAGTATCTTCAATACACAATGCATTACTTGCTTCGCACGCCATTCCGCATATTGGGAGTATCTTCAACACACAAAACATTGCGTGCTTAGCACGTCAACCCCCGTATTGGGAGTATCTTCAATACACAATGCATTGCGTGCTTCGCACGCCAACACCACGGTAGAATCCACCACATGGCTTTGAACTGGGTACTTCTATGCTATTTTACGTTTTGATCGATTTTGGGGAACCAAGCGAGCTATAAGGTCGCGTAAAACATTAAATGTGCAGAATAACATCCTATACATTTATATTTGTAGAAAAAACTAAAAAAAATAGTTACTTCCGGTCAAAAAATGTGCTTACATTTGTTGGATTTTTTTTTGCTAACGAACTCGTCCGAGCGACGTAGACAACCAACATGTTGAGACGGATTAAGCAATAGGCCTATCCGCTCAATGAAATATTTTTTCATTTTATTTGTAAAATCTACTAAGTCCTTCAGACACAATTATACAGAGCAAGTTAGGCTAACTTTTCATGTTTAAAATGGATTGAAACTCAGCAGTCAACAAATGAAACCAGCTGGCTAGAGAACAATGGCAAAATTATTTTAATAAAAAAGTTGTTTTTAAAGTATGTAAAATAATCATAGCAGTAAAAAAGTCTAATGACAATTTGGAATTAAATAAATGAATAAAAAGTTATTAGCAAAATAAAAAGGAATAAAAAAGTTAAAAGTCAGAGTTTTGAAAAAATTTAAAATCTTTATAAGGGTAATGGGAGACCAGTAGAATAATAGACAAATTACCAAAAACGTTTTTGTTAAAATGAAATGGTTAATATAAAAATAATTAAATAAAAAGTAATTAGAAAAAGAAAATTAAATTAAAGTAGTTTAAAGTACAGTTTGAGTAAAAAGTAATAAGGTAATTAAAGTAAATAAAGATTTTAACAAAATTAGTCATGTTCAAATAATATCAAAGAAAAAAGTTAAGAGTTATTAACGGTTTTATGTAAAAAAGTAAAATGCCTATTTTCACCTATAAGTAAAGGGTTAGTAGAAAAAAGTTAAGATAAAAAAATAGAGATAATAATTAGTATAAAATGTCAAAACCTGTGAAAGATAGAAAAAAGGATAAATTTAAGGTAAAATGGGGGTTAACATAATTAGACAAAAAGGATGGTACAAAAAGGACAATAACTCAACCAATAATTAACCAATTCAAAAACGGCAAAAGACTAGTTTAGTGGAAAGACTTAAATAATAAAGTATGACCATAAAAAATATAAAAAACTTTATAATTTGGAAAAGCCGCGAGTCAAGAAAAAAGCGATCGTGAAAAAGGTGTGAAACGGGAACGCGACGTCGTACAACTACAAATCGAGTTTGTGCGTAGCCAGTAAACCAAGCTGAACAAAATGACACCATCCAGAACCCAATCCGATCACGGGAAGCCGAGTTACAGGAATTTGGGAATAAATGGTCACAAAACTCGCAAACCAAAAGAAACAGGCAGAAGTTGATAATTTTTCGTGAAGAGAATTGTCGGTCGACCAAAGGTAAAGACACGCCCATTCTACAGTCTAGCCAATATAATTGCCATTGTACCAAATCAATTAAGTTTAAAAACAATAACAAAAATAGAACTTTTATATATATTCGGGTAGAGAAAATAACCAGGATTATGAGAAAAATAAGGAAAAAATTCTACATTAATTACAGCCCGAGCGCCACACCAAAAACAAAAGGGAAATTGAATACAAATGTTGGTAGGCTAGTATAGGCTTTTGCAGGAGCTTACCGTAAAACGCAGTTCACTTGGGCAGTCTTCATAGAAACTCCGGGAAAGTCTCTACGCTTCTCGTTAGATCAAAGTATCAAGGCAGAGTATAATAAATGCAAAGATTTTAATACTTCGTAAATCTAAATATTTAGTAAAGTATAAAACAGAAAAACAATTAATATAGTTTATAGCGTAGTAAAATAAACGCTATATTTCGTCGAAAATACGATCACCGAGAACTTCAAGGGAAGATCCAGGGTAACAGCGGCGAGGTCTGTTATCACGTGGTATCCGAACTCACAGGAGGAATCCAGACGAATTCACGGGAAGGTGACATCGTGGGACAAGATCCAGGACTTCCAGAACAGCGTTCCAGACCGGGACTTCTAGAACATCGCACCAATCCCGGACTCAGGATCTCCAATAAGGAATACGCCGTATTCGAAATAAGGTAGTGTCGGAGACATCTTTATAATTTTTCATATTTTACAGCATTGATGAGTAGGGCTTCACTTTAAAATTTTTAATATCGCAGTTTTGGGGAGTAAAGTTATAAAAAATAAATTTAAATATATTTTATCTATCTTTCACAAAAAAGGTTACTTTTTATTGATTTTGATGTTAAATTGTATATCAATAATTTCACAAAAACTATCTAAGGAATTTTTTAGTATTTTAAGGATAAAGTATCCGATTTTAAGTTCTGTAGATAGTATAAGTTAAGAAAAAGTAAAGTTTATGTTTTATTTTCCAAACAAAAAATCTTTTATTCAGATTAAATTACAAAAACCAAATTTAATTTTAAGAAGTGTTAATATTAAGGAAGGATTGGCTGGGTATAACGAAGAGTACTGTTCTCCGAATTTATATGAATTTAATGAATTTATAGTATATATAACGTGTTCTGGGGACCATGATCGGTGCTCATTTGCTACTCCCGACCTTGGGTCTTACCATAAGGGCCACTGCAATAGCTTATTTTTCCTATGGAAATTCGCTAATAACTAGCACAGATATATCTGCAAACAACTGAATGCCACAACATTCAAACACCCTCTCTACCAAAAACTTAACAATATCAAGCCTCAGTTTAAACTGCATCCGATCCAAAACAAAAATGCAACACCCACCTCTAATTTTACAGGGCCTGGTATACATAGCTGCTAATTTATAATTATGTACTCCTTGTAATAGGAATTCATTTTCCCCTGCCATTCAATGCTCAGTTATACACAATACCGGTACTTTAGGTGTAAAAGTCAAACTTTCAAGAAATAAATTTAATTCATCCACCTTATCACTCCCTGTACATTAAGGTTAATACACAGTGAAGCAGCTGACACATCACACATCGCTCATCACACATCACACATAGAACAGACCCTCGCACAGTGAAGCAGAGAACATAGCAGCGAACACACTTCTTGTCTCGTTGTTGCAGTTGTTACACAAATACAGTGTGTATTAATTGGTAAATGCGCTGTACACATTTTTAATTGAAATGATACGTGATAGCAGCAGTGAAGATAACAGATAACAAACGCACCTGTAACTCCAACTTCTTTAGTTACATCCTTCCATTCCTTGGAAAGAATGTATCTATTATGATGGTTCTTGTACCATTTATTCCAAATGGCTGGTTTTGATTTAATTGACAAAATCAATTCTTCCTTTTTGTCATTCATTTTAGAAAATACAAGTAAATTTTGTAGATGTTTTACAAATTTAATTATAATTTGTATAACCTGTACAAATTTAATTATAACCTGTGTTAAACTAATACACTTCTCAATAGACGATTCGAATACAACCGCTCTATTTAGAGGTAGAGTGGGGGTCTATTTATCTGGAACCTGTGCGTTGTGTGGTGTGTGATGTACGATGTGTCAGCTGCTTCACTGTGTATTACCCTTTAGAATGTAGTATCAGGCGCGTATCCAAGGTGGGGGGGGGGGGCGATCGCCCCACCCAACCTTCAAGAACTTTGGGTTAAAAATCGACAATATATATTATTAAATTAGGACTTTTTTCGATAATTAAATTATTATATGCTCAAATAAAAAATCCTAACTGTAATAAATATATAATAATAATTTTGTAACATTGTAATGCTCTTTGAAAATTACAGAAATCGTTGGAAACTTAATCAAGATTTTATTCAATGTTCAAAGTTTTATTAACCAAAATAGAATCACTCATCAAATGATAGTCTATGTTTATAAATACGTTCGAATTTTAACTTAATTTACTTAAGTTAATTCGTCTTTTATTGTAAATTAAAAATAAAATTTTAATTTTTAATTTGAAAATGTGATACGTTTGAAATCTTGGCCTACCCTCGTAAACGTCTAAAAGTTTTAACAACAGATAGTGCTAGTAAAGCTTAGTCTCGAACATATGATTTTCATTTCGTGATTTTACAAGCGTCATATTCACAGTTGACTCCGGAAGGAATTGTTCGTGTTGGAAGAATAACTACTTATATTAATTAATACACAATTTTTATAATAATAGATTATTATAAAGTTAATAATATTCTCCAGCCATAAGTGAAGGTGTTATCGAAACTGGAATAATTATTTATTAAAAAGTCTAAATTTTTTTATATACACACGCGTGCGCCCACACACACTCATCTAAATATATATATACCTTGAATAAAAAAAAAATATATATAAAATGCATCGATCACCCCCCCCCTAAAGCAAGTCGCTGGATATGCGCCTGAGTACCGGTATATAGGGTTAAGTTAAATAATGTTCCTAAAACAACACTTTCTTGTAACATAAATCATGTGGTTTTCAACAATAGTCATTTTAATTGATTTAAATTTAAGAATACTGATATTTTCATACCTTTTACTGCACCAAATGGCTAAACAGTTTTACAGAAATGTTTTCAGTCTACAAAAAGTCTACGACAACATATATCTATATTATAGTAGGAAGATAGACTAGTGCAAGTAAATTTACAAGCAAACTAGACACAAACTTGTTTTTTTGCCAACAAATTTTTTGCTTAAAAAAGTAAATTGAAGTAACAGTATTTAGATTTCTTATGAACCTTATTTTTATCCCCCATTAAAAATCTGCTCTTTTATCACATTTATGTTTTTGAAGGATATCAACGCTTTGTTAAAAAAAAATTTCATATATATATTTTTTTTAATACTGTGTTAGTCCTCAAAGAAAATAACTGCTTAATAAATTAAGCTCAGTTTAGTTATTCTAAATTGCATTCATTTTTTAGTATGGTTTACTTTGTTATTTTTTGCCTGTGATATCTTCTTGAATGCCTGCAGTATCTTAATATCATGAAATGATTAATCACGACTTGTTCAGATTTTTTTAAAGACTAATAACATAATATTATAGTTAAATTATTAGAAAATGAAACATTATTGAAATATAAATTAAACTTTAAAAAATTTAATAGTCACTCAAATAGTGAAAAATGTTGCCTGTTTAACAACTAACTGTACAATTGGAACAGTAGTTTCTAACATAAGGTAAGTGAAGTCCATTAAGAGTTATGGGTCTGTTGAATATAAAAATAATTCGACCACGCAGCTGGACTGCTGACGTGAGTTGAGCAAATTTCCAAAATTAAGTTTATATGCCTATGTTTTAGGGTTTCAACCAACCATTTGGGAAATAGGTCTACTCACGAAGGCGTTGAACAGCTGTCTGTGTGTATGCAATATATTAGTAGAACTTGTTTGCGAATTGTGGCCTCGCAAGTTTGCACCACTTGGCTTCGAACCGGGTACTTTATGGTATTTTACGTTTTGGTCGATTTTGGGGGAACCAAGCGAGCTATACGGTCGCGTAAAAAAACAAAATGTGCAGAATAACATCCTACATTTATATTTTTAGAAAAAACTGTAAAAAAATCATTCTCGTAGTAAAAATCTAAAAAAATAGTTACTTTTGGTCAAAAAACGTACTTCTGGTTGTTGGATTTTTTTGGCTAACGAACTCGTCCGAGCTACGTAGACAACCAACACGTGTACCAAATTTGGACTAAATCGGACTTAAAATGCGGCCACTAGAGTGCGAACAAATATATATAAATATATATATATATGAATTTTAATGACACCCCAAAACGTGTTCTGGGGACCATGATCGGTGCTCATTTGCTACTCCCGACCTTAGGTCTCACCATAAGGGCCACTGCAACAGCTCATTTTTTCTATGGAAATTCGCTAATAAGCAAAAGCTATTACTTAAAATTTTAAGTCATTACTTAAAATCGTGTGAGTAAAAATAAGCAATAGCTAGTACTAAAAGCTTTGACTAATAATTTTAAGCTTCAACTAATTTTCTTAGCTAAAGCTTAAAATAGAGTGACTAAAATGTAGCTAAAGTTAAATTTATTAAGTGCAAGGTTGAATATATTTCAGTATGGTGACTTAAAGTTGCTATCTTGACATTTAGACCCTATGCCAATTCAAGCAAAAAAACAATAGGCTATAGAATAATTTATGTGCGTTCATACTAAAAAATATTAGAATAAATATACAAATTGAGAAGAATAATTATTAACATACATAAATTTGTTTTATTTTAATTTAAAATTACTTAGCCTTTGTTATTTATTTATTATACAGAAGTGAAAATTCGTCCGAGTTCATTTCTAGAATTGGAACTGCACAACTCATTTTTTGGCACAGAAATGCAATTAATTGTTAATTCGGGTTGCTTTGTCAGTTTTAACTGATTAAAAAAAATCAAATTCCGTTGAAGTTGATTTATGGTTAAATCCTTCTGTTTGTTCTTCTTTGAACATTCCTTCTTTTTTTGTTTATTGAGGAATTTCTGATGATGTAATTCCTAATTGATTGTTCATTAGAGTTCATTATAATTCGCTTACGTTGAAACTTTGACAGGTTAGGTTTAGGTAAGGAAACAGGTAAGGGTAGGATTACATCATCAAATCCAACTGGTGGTTCTGTACAAAAAAGCAAATTAATTTGAATTCTTTAATTATTTAATACTAAATTGGCCTAATAAAAACGCAAGTAAAACCAATAAATAAAAAAAAAACATTTCTTTTTTATTTAAACTTTCGTTTGTTGTGATATTTTCTTCAACGGCAGAGCTACAATTTTGTACTAGCCTATTTAATGAGTTCTAATAACATCAATCCTTAAACTGCAACAGCTGTTTTAAATTGTTTCAAACAACACATGACAGATTTTAAGCTTTGGCTAAAATTTTCCAGCTTTTGATAACTAGCCTTAGCTAAATGTCTAACTTTAACCTAAGACTAAAAGCTTTGACTTAATAGTGAAATCTAAAGCTAAAACTAAATGCTAAAAGCGTTTGCTTATTTTTTATTCAACAGATCCATTGAGTCAATATGCCCTTGAAATTAATTTCAATGACAATACTAAAACATCTGGTGTGCACATCACACAACTTTCCTTACCAAAATAGATGCTGTATCAATTATCAAATTTCTCGAGCGAGAGATTGATGATACCATTTTCGAGTTAATAGGAGTATTCGTTTCGAAGAAAGCGGTACTAACTTCAAAATGGTTAATCCCACGGACCTGATTTTGGTCTCAATCGATTTCTAACCTCACAAAATGTCAAATTTGATACCAAACACGGCTAGTTTAAAAAAATAAATTTTTACCCCCAAAAACGCCCTTTTTGGGGGCAATTTTTGAAAAAATGGAAAAAGTTGAGTGGGGTATCGTTTTTGACATTATTTTGGACGCTGAATCGAATGAGGCCATTTTCAAGTCGATAGGACCAGCCATTTCAGAGATAAAAACAAAATAACTTGGTTTTTGTAATAACTTTTTTCGACAAATTTTTAACGGTCTTTCGCGTACATAGGGTGTTAAGGGGGTCGGAGTAGAGTATGTTAGCAAAGTTTAATCAAAATCGTTAGAGGGAATTTGGAGTAAATACCAAAAATGTGCTAAAAACTGCTCCCACGGTAAGACACCACCTCTGATTTGCTTCAAATTTACATGGGTTTAATTGTTTACATGTTTGAAGATATCCTGTAAATTTCAGTTCGATCCGTCCAGCCGTTTGCCCTGTGCACTCCGGACACACACACACACACACACAGACACACAGACAGACCAATTGCCAAAAATGCATTTTTTGGACTCAGGGGGCCTTGAAACGTAAAGATATTATGAAAACTCGACATCGAATTTTTGGGTCGATCGCAATACTTACCTTACCTAGTATAGGGTAAGGAAAGTAAAAATCATACCTACTTATTGCACACTTTATCTTATGATATTTAAATATTAATATTTGTGTAAGATTGTTTTATTATTTATTAAAATAATTATACAGATTGACAGTTTACATAATACAGTATACAATTTAATTAGAATATAATACTGCAAGAGAATCTATCATTTACATTTCAAATCTATTATAAACAAATAACATAAACATAACATTTTAAAAGAGACTTCAATGATCACAAATTTATGTTCTTGGACTTTGGAGATTAACTGCAACATTTTTGTCTGTACATTATTTACAGCAGATGTTTCGGACTCTTTGTAGCTGTCTTTTCTTCAGACTTAATAAGGAGTGCCTAATATCACAAACATTAGCTGTTAATAATGTATAGACAAAAGTGATGTGGTAGATCTCTGAAGACCAAAAACATAATATGAATAAACATTATAAATTATTTTTGTATAAAATAAAACCTATGAAAGAATTAGTTATCTTCAATTCCTAACGCAAAAACTCAAATATATATGTGACAAATGCTAAGACAAGAAACCGCTCAATAATATAACTATAACAATAGTATTTTATACTATCAAATTCACAAACAACCAAGACAATTTCAGAGGTACTTCAATCACAACACACGGCCTGCGTATACAGTAATACCATCTACATAAATCTATCATCTAAGTATTTCTAAAACCATTCTAATTACTTGATTATAAAATTTGTCTTAGGTTCATTATTTTAAATAATATTAAAATAATAACACATATTAAATGCACTAACAAGACTTAGGTACAGATTGCTCTTAGCACCAATGTGGAAATAAAATAAAATATTTACAATCAAGTACATACACAATTTAAATAACATCACACTAAGAGTCTCTGACTATTCTACCAAATCATGAATCTTTAATATTGTAAATACCTTTTTATGTGATCTGCTCACAGTTATGCTGTTTTTTATTAATTAGTTTATAAAATTTAACTAAACACATATTACTGGGCATTGAATGAGTAAACACATGCATGTTTTACAATAAATATTTATAAGAATAATTAGTAACAGTGCCATGACTCTTAAATGTTTTAATTTATGTTTCAAGTGTTGTGCAATGTATTATTTCAAATTTTTGTAAACAAATGTATTTACAAATATGTAATAACCACTCCATAGGGCAAAACAATTTAAGTATTCATGTATCTTTCTTTTTTTATAAGAAATAAAAAAATAAATTATCCAGTCATATTTATTTTACAGGTAAAATGTACAACATCACTTAATCTAAGTAATGGAAAGTCAAAGTTTTATAATATCCTTAGCTTAAAAACACCCACTATCCTAGTGATTAAAATAATAACAATATTTATTGTTACCCAAATAGACATTTTGTTACCATAGTTGACATCTTTACTATAATTATAGTAATGTTCAAACTTTTGAATAAGTTAAATTGTTTGTTTATAGTTTAATTAATAAAAATTTTAACCACATGTTACTATAGATAAACATATAAAGCTTATATGGTTTTAACTTAAACAATTTTTCCTTCAATCCTACAGAAGCTTATGTTCCTTTCAATCCTACAGTGTTCTCCCTAATATGTTTTTCTTATTGTACGTTTCATCAACTTCTATAAAAGCGAGTATACATACGTAAACTATGTAACAGCTTAAACACAACAACAAGTAAACACATAACTATGTACGTGAGTAACAACATAATATAACAGTTGATTTCGCCCATTATCTATAATATTTAAACAAAACCTAGGGTAGATTATACATAAGTTATATTATGTTTATAACTTCAATCAATATAAGTCTTGCGAAGTGGATTTAAAAAAAATATGAGTTAAAGAACTAATGTAGCCTATAATGTGTTATAAGATTTGCATTGAGGTTATAAAATTAGTATAAATACAACCCTTTATTATCAATATATTCATTTATACAAGTTTAAAGAAGAGATACCTTTAAAACTTTTTTGTAAAATGTATATTTACATACGTAATCATCGTTTTAAAATATGCAGATCGGGTTACAGCTGTTTCAACGCGTGAATTTGCATACAATTGTACTGTTATTTCCCACTTCTTCAAAGTTCAAGCCCACCTTCAAAGTATTTCTAACGAGATTATAAAGCTACCATTGGATTCGTCAAGATTTTATCTTTCTAATAGTGCCTTCCAATCAGATGTCACTATTTTACACGATTTATGACGAAGATTTCTGTAAACCCTTGCGATTGGACAGTTTTCAACCAATGAAACAGCCCATTTGTCAACCGATGTTGAGAAGGCACTGCCTTATGCTTTGACAGATTTTTTTTCACCATTTTGTAGAGAATAGTTTGATCTTTCTAACGGTGGGAAGTAAACTAGAAAAAACATGTTTTTTGTTCGTCTAGACAGCAGTGGAATGTACATATCTGGTGAGACTGTCTAGCGCGTCCCATTCCCACGTTATTCAAATGACCCTTCCTGCTAGCCAGTGAAGTTTCATTAGATTGATGTCATTTTGTTGTTTAAACACTTTTGTGAACTAAGAAAAAAAAGTATACCGTTTGTTTCTTTGATTTATCCTCTACACTTTGTTATAATAATATTTCATTTCTGGGCAAAGCATATATTAGTAAATTATGTTTCAAACTAGGCCTAGTTTTGTTAGCAGTCATGTAGAGTAGAGCGTCAATAATCCGGTCGTCAAAAATCCGAACCGTCGATAATCCGGATTCAATTCCGGCAAAAAAAAAATTGACGTGAATATTGTACAAACATACAAATTTTTGTCAAACAAAAGCATTGATGCGACAGACTGAGCGGGGTCGTCTTACTGCCACAAAAGAATGCGAGGGTATTCAGCTCATAGTAGGGGAGGATGGAGGAGGGAGGGGTAAACAACAAGTCTAACTATGTACCTGAACACCTGCCGCTTCCCGTGATTTCTTTGTTAGTTGCGTCTCTTGACTACACGCTGTTACTACACCTGTACTGTATTGTTTTCTGAGCTTATTAAATTGTACTTTAACTTCAATCGCCAATCGTTTGCGTTACATACTAAAGCGAACCATTTCTGTAGTTCAAAAATCAATAACATACTTTTTTAAGAGCTCTAGCAATGTATGAACTGTTTAGTATTCTGTAAGTACATATATACTGTATTGTACATTACATATTACTGTAGCCTATGTATGTATATTCTATCTTTTAAATACATTATAAATTCATATTAATTAATGGTTTTATTTATCTGCTTCAATTATTTAACCACTAAAGTGAATTACTATGAATTACTAACAGTTTTATCAAGTTTTCTTTTTAATATGAACTTAAACGAATTTAAAAAAAAAATTTAATTTCAATTTTTTTTTTCGAAAATCCGGACATTTTGATAATCCGGACAGGGTTTGGTCACAATTAATCCGGATTATCGACGCTCTACTGTATTTGGAACATAAAAACTGGTTTTTTCAAAATAAGAAATAAGAAATTGATAAAAGTTTTTATACAGTTCTATTTAGAACTAAATTAGAAAACGTGTTTATGCTTACGATAAAATTACAAAAAATTGTTTACTACTTGTTATGTAGGCCTAAAGTTCAACTCTTTCCTTTCGTAACTGAACATTTTTGTTTCTTGAGCTAATAACTTTCACAATTTTACATCAATAAATTTTTTAATTGCATATATGAATTCTTTGAACTTTTCTCTACAAAAAACGTACTGAACATTTTTGGATTGGGATATAATTATTATTTTTGACGAATTTTTTAAAATATGATTGCAAAACACTAAAAACCGGCTCCCCAATTTGAGCTATAACCAGGGTGCGGTGAGGGTTAATAATTTCTTCATTATAATATTAAAAACTTCTAAATCATTTGATCTATGAATATGAAGTTAGAAAGCAATTAAAATATAATATATTTACCTTTATTTTGATATATACCAGTAATAATTAATATAAATACAAAATTTTAACAAATAGGCCTACAGTTTTACAATCCTTATAATTGTACACAACTACCGACTTAAAATTTACCGTCATCATAGGTAGATCTAGATAAAGTCCTTTGTTTTTAAATAGTATTTTTTTAAATTATATATTTCTGATGTGTATCTAACTAATCTGTCTGTGAATCTTCACAGGGCTTACTAGTATACTATTAAGGTATTTCGAGCTTATTGACAGATTTACCCGAGTAATATCTAAGTTTACAAATTTAAATATGTAGACTAATTTTATAGATGTATCATCATGTATCAAAGTCCTTCATTGGATAGTTACATTCAAGTAACTCTTTACACTTATCATTTAGCAGTTTTTTTTTAACTGTACTACTTTAATAAAATTTGTTTAATCAAAAGATAAACTTCAGATAACCAGTTGTTTAAGAGCTAGTCATCTTTATTAACAAAAGAACAACAATAAAAATATTTTATGGATTTGAAAAACTTTTTATGAATTTAATTTATCATACTATAATTTTCTTTTAACTCTTTGCACTCTGGTAGGATTTTTAATATAAGTCCTCTGGGCTCGGATGGCCAGTAGTGCTGGCCCAAACCATTTCTTTGTCAAGTATGAATTGTTGGTGCAAGTTACGTTCCTCTCAGATCGGATGGCCAGCAGTACTGGACAAGTTAAAATCCTTTGAACGCCCGGATGGCCAACAGGATTGGTCACACAAATGATCTGCATGAATTTATTTTCAGTAGTTTTATTTTGTCTGGATGGTGCTGAAATCTAGAAGCCAAATCTTTAAATAATTAATTCCCGCTTTTTTCTTGTATGTGTTGTAGTATCAAAACGTAGCAATATTCGTTACATTATAACCTTACCAGCAGTTTAGTTTTACGTTGCGGTGGTTTAGGCTAATGTTTTTAAATGTTGAAGTAATTTATTAGAACCAAAGTTAATTAGTTTATTATTATTGCTTTTAAGTGTGTTTTGTTAACAAGTACTTAATTTTGTTTTATTTTAAATTACCAAAAATGTTGTTAGATAAGTTGTATACAATGGTTTATTTTATTCATTAAAATATATTACAACTTTATATTTACTATACTCTTAATGGACTACACCCACCTTATTGCTGTTTCAATTGTATTGAACTGCTAATACAGGACACGTTGTCGTCAAATATAAAATACTTCGAAGCAAGGCTTCACGTCACAACACACACAAAAAATCCTTTGAACAAATACAGTATGATGTACAAAAACAAGACGTTTCGCGAAGAACAAATAACACTTCGCTTCCTCAGGTGATGTAAGTCCTAGATCTTAGTGGACGTTTTCTGTCGCAACCTTTCCGAATGCCTAACACAGGTTGACTGATCTACCACCCCATCTACAAATGTCTTTCAAAATTAAAACTTTATATTTACAGCTAAACCAAAAATTCATCAATAACAATATAATATACAGTATCTACTTTTTTGTATGGCAAAATAAAAGAGTTACTAAAAGCCCATGACTTTGAAACAAGAAATAAATATCCACTAACAACATTTCAGATTGTAGTGAAAAATAATTCAGAGCTGTTGATGCCGCAAGGTCAAGTTGGCGGCAGAGCTGACAACAGTATCGTAAGCGGCCAGTCAGGCTGGCCATTCGAGCTGTGAGGATGTCTAATTCGATAAATATTCAGAGCTGACTGAGAATATCGTATGGCCAGTAGTACTAGCCATCCGAGCGCAAAGGGTTAGAGTGAGGTTAAATTTGTAATGAATCTCAAATTATATTAGAACCATACCATAATTGTAAATTAATCTTTACGGGAAGCAATATGTGATAGTTTGTTCAAACTTTAAACTTGTTATAATTTAAACCTCCAACGTAAACTGTGCAGGTTTGTCTTAGTTGCTAGTGTTTAGAGTTTGTATTGTGTTATGTTAACAACCAATCTTCATTAGTTTAACTGGCAAAAAGCATGTCCTTTTTGAAAGTAAAATTTCTACAAAACAATTTAGACTACTTTATTTAGTCATTATATCATAGTATTGATTTATCTAGCATGGGGAAGGGAAGTTCCCCAGAGTAAAACATTCTCTTACCTCTCATTAAATATACGCCTAATTATTACTGTATGATAATACTATGCTAAAAACGTTTGTGATTTTATGTACATAAGGAAAGAGATCTACTTTTTTATATGGTTTACAACTTTACATGTATATAAAATAATATAAACATAATCAGCACTGACATACTCGATCAACAAGAAACATCAAGCTTACATACCATGCAACTAAACTTACTTGTTTAAAATATATGTAAGTATTTAAAACGTTTATTTTTTCATTTATAAATTTATTTAAGTTACTTGTCTAATAAATGATTTGTGTTAAAACTTCTTGACTTTGATTTATTTAATGAACATAGATTTCTATAGTTGTAAGGATGTAAATAATAAATTATAACATTATATCTATCAAAAGATGTTATTGTAAAAAATATAAAATCATACAAACATTTGGCAAAACGACGTCATTTTTAACAAGAAGCTCGATTCGCTGAACTTTTACAAAATAAACTTATAAGCTACAATTCACGTTTAAACACATTATCAACACACAATAATCTGAAAAAGCATGTACAATAAAAAATTGAAGGATATCTTGACAATCTCATTAAAATAAATAGGTCAATTTGAAGGTCAATTCATTTAAAACTTATAGATTTTATTAAAATAGTTTAAAAAATATAAAGTTTCAATGACTACATCAACTACATTATTAAACAGCCCTAGCTCCACTAAAGTCGTTTACTTTTGAAGTTAGCATAAAATCATATTTTTAACAAACAATTTCCTATCTTGCATTGTATTTACTATTAATTTTTTTATTTGATATAACTGCACTTTAATTATATTCTTGTTTGTAATAATTAAATTCCATGTATGACTTACAACACTTTGAATAACACACTTAACAAACAAATGAAAATAATGTAATAATCCACTCCTATAAAAGCGACTGTACTCCTATAAAAGCGTATGTACGTATATGAGTAATGACAGCTGATTTCACCCATCATGTGTAACATAAAACCAAACCCAACGTAGATTATACTTTGGGGTTATGTTTGCAACTTCAATTATAATTTCTTGTGACGTTGATTTTTTTAAATATGAGTAATAGAACTAATGTGTGCTATAATATGTTATAAGATTTGCTTTGAGGTTATAAACTGTATACAAATACAACCTTTTACCATCAATATATTTGTTTATACAAATTTAAAGAAGAGATACCTATTCGTTTAGCTTCGGAAACATTCGTATAACATATATAAACTTATTTGACTATTAATTTCTTCACTATAATATTAATAACTTCTAAATCATTTGATCTATCAATACGAAATGAAAAGCAAATAAAAGATAGTATTAATCATTCATTAAATATATAATAATGTAGGTATACATAAATTTGTACGTAGGTATACATAAAAAATGTTTACAAATAGGCCTACAGTTTTATAATCCTTATAATTGTACACATTTACCGAGTTAAAAATCCCCGTCAGCACAGTTAGGTAGGCCTAAATAAAGTCTGTTGTTTTTAAATTGTATTTTTTTTAATTATGTATTTCCAATGTGTATCTAATTAATCTGCCTGTGATTTTTCACAGGGGCTTACATGTTATTTTTAAATAAAAGTTCACAATAACCGATTTATAACAAGGTTGTAATGATATTATTCGCCTACTAACTTACAAACTATTAGCAAATTGTGATAGTACAAAAATAATGTCCCATACTAAGTTCAATAAATATGTGGCACAATAAAAATTCAGCCAAACTTCTAACATTTATGTTAAACATTTTAGTGCTCCTGTAACCACATCTATACTCTCATAACCCAGAAGTCTGTGTATTATTTTGTGCTTTTTTAACAAGCTAGAATTTTAGGGTTAATTTAACTATGATAAGCAGAATTAGGGGATTGAGAGTGTGTCTTCAAGGCTGGTTGCTCAGAATTTTAAAAAAACTAATCATTTTATCTTTTTTTCCTTGACTTCTAGTTGATTTCTTCTTATTCATTCTCTATGAATTTTCAATTCAAGGTATGTAAATTATGCATTAAAACTACACATTCAGAGTGTCATAAAGAAGTCTTATCTTTTCCAAATTATCTGAGGACCTTGATTTATTGTTTCATAACCTTGAGCACAAGGGTAGACAAAAATGAATGTACATCAAATTAATGGCCAAAATAGAAACATTCTAAAAATTCTAGCTTGGTGTTAAAATATGGACTAAGTAATCTTGACAGATATAAATTTTTCAACAATAGTTGAAGAATCAGAACAATTACCAAATCTTCATAATTCCTATATTTATTTCATTAACAATGTGATGTGAATAGGCCTATGATGTTTACTTCAACAAATTACAATAAATATTTCCTAAGATATTCATTAATTAATGATTAAAAATATTAAAACATTTCAGAAACACAAGGTTTAACATAAAATATGTCTAACTATTAGGAATGTTCAAGATCTCAAAACTTTTGAGTTGTAAAAAGAAATACTCAATATCGTCTCAATCTCGTTGATAAAATACAATTAATTTCCCGGTTTTATTTTTTCTCGATTTAGCTATAAATTTCTCAATACATTATAAAGACCATGAGATTTATAATTAGAGTATTTTTATAAAGCATAGAATATCATATCAAAAGAAGAAAAGTGATTTTCTTAAACGAAAGAACCATCATCTTATTCAAATTTCCTTGACACTGAAGAGAAATAGCAGGGATTGAATTTGTTTTACATAATCTACTGCAGTGTTTACAAAGGTGGCCTTGGACAATTATAGGCACTACAATACAACAGTACAAATTCAAACCAAGTCAACTTGAAGGCATGGCAGCTGCTGTTCATGCAAGTAAGTCAGTTATAATTGGAAATAACCTTAATTTGTTTAACATATCATGTTTTGGGCTTGTACTAATAATTTATAATTAGATTAGTTTATTGGTTAATAGTATAAAAACTATAATTTACACAACAGTTATCATGTTTTTTATTTTATCCCTTTAGGATGTAATTAGTATTTAATAGTTATATTATGATTCAATTGTTAATTCTTGTACCATAGACTGCACTTGCGCCAGTCACCAGTTTCGTTGCATGCTTAGAAATCTGCCCACAGATATCACAACCAATAATTGTAAACACTGTCAATCTCAACTCTTCTACTGTTTCTAGATAGTTCTACAACTTCCATCCTAGTTTAATATTCACTGTGGTTTGGTATATTAGTTCAGTTTGTTTAGCTGCTTTGTGTGTGAAGTTATTATTTAATAATGATGGATGATCAATTTTGTTATTAGTGATTATTTGGAAATCTGCCATCATTTACGTGTTAAAATCAATAAACAACGTTTCAGGAATATACTGTTTTGTGTGTGTGTTTTTATGTACACTTTAACTTCTCAGTTCTGAAATACGCTGTGATAGTTGTTTAAGGTTTTTGATATAGTTTTAGTTTAATTTTATTTTTACAGCATTCTTTCCAAAGGCTTCGAACTCAAATCAAAAGAAAGTTAACTTTGCAATAAGTACTCCCCGTACACATGATATTTTTTTTAATGATTTAAATGATATTTGATATTTCTTGCTCTTGTCTTGTAATCACAACTCTGGTTCATTAGTTTCCCTTAATCTCTAGTTTCACTTTTTCTACACTGATAAATTCAATTGGATACATTCGTTTCTTCCTTGTTCCTAAATCTCAACTTTTGTCCTTTTCTCGATATCGAATTTTTTTAAAAAAGCATCCTGTTCTCATTTCAAGTCAACAAAAATAATCTTGTACACACCTATAAATAATAGTAATAAAGTAAGAACTCTTAATGTTTAGTTTTAAGAAGTTATTCAGGTAAAAAATACAATTTCAAAACTACATTAATATAAGTACATATTTTCTTAATCAATAGGTTCATATACGAGCTTAAATGCGTGATGTAAATTTATAGGCACATTATAACTACTATACATACTAACTTGGAAAGTTTGTATTAAAAATATATTTTGTAAATATGGTGCTTTTATAGCTATAAATTTAATTTACAATTGAATAAAGTACAATAATATAATTAATTACAGTACTTACAAAGATAAATTCATTTCATAATTTACAAATCTAAAAGTTAAGATAAAGGAAACTTCAGATTAAATTCCTTGACATAGAATCAGATTTTATTATTTATGATTAAAATGTGTAACTATCTCCAACAAAATGGAGTTTTAAACATAAAACTTTACTTATTTGAATTACATGTTACTCCAATTAAAATAGCTGCTGCTATTTGAAATTGTGGAAAATAACAAAAGTATTTCAGATGAATTATTAGCTATTATAATCTATAATTCTTTAATTAACTGGCTAGTTATAATCAACACAAGTTCTAAAATAAAATTGTACATACTATAGTCCAAAAACTGGCGATCATTAATTCATACCATACGTCAATGATTATATAATCAATTATAATGTTACGTGACTTCATTATTCTTCCTTTGAAATTTGCAGTTAATAATAAAATATGAAACTGTGTTGTAATAACTGTAAAATAATAGATTTAATATGATTTAAATATGATGTAGCAGTAACCGAGAGAACCATGAAGCCAAAGGTGTTTTTACATGGTACAAATAAGGACAGTAGATATAAGTTTTATTAAACGGTTAGCGAATTTGGATAGGAAAAATGAGCTATTGCAGTGGCCCTTATAGTAAGACCCAAGGTCGGGAGTAGAAAATGAGCACCGATCATGGACCTCAGAACACGTTTTGGGGTGTCATTAAAAATCATATATGTGTTCGCACTCTAGCGGCCGCATTTTAAGTCCGATTTGGTTAAAATTTGGTACACATGTTGGTTGTCTACGCCGCTCGGACGAGTTCGTTAGCCAAAAAAATCCAACAATCGGAGGCACATTTTTTGACCGGAAGTAACAATTTTTTTTAAATTTTCCTACGAGAATGAATTTGTTTTCGAGTTTTTTCTACAAATATAAATGTAGGATGTTATTCTGCAAATTTAGTTTTTTTACGCGACCTTATAGCTCGCTTGGTTTCCCCAAAATGTAAAATACCATAGAAGTACCCGGTTTAAAGCCAAGTGGTGGATTCTACTGTGGGGTTGGCGTGCGAAGCACGCAATGCTTTGTGTGTTGAAGATACTCCCAATACAGGGATTAGCGTGCAAAGCACGCAATGCTTTGTGTATTGCAGATACTCCCAATATGCCGAATGGCGTGCGAAGCACGCAATGTTTTGTGTATTGAAGATACTCCCAATATGCGGAATGGCGTGCGAAGCATGCAATGTTTTTTGTATTGAAGATACTCCCAATATGCGGAATGGCGTGCGAAGCATGCAATGCATTGTGTATTGAAGATAATCCCAATATGCGGAATGACGTAAGAACAATTTTGCAGCTATTCAGCACCTTTGAGAATAGACATATTTCCTAAATTGTTGGTTGAAACCTAAAACATAGGCCTATAAAGTTAATTTTGGAAATTTGCTCAACTCATGTCAGCTGCGTGGTCAAAATATTTTGTATTGTGTTAATCCGGCAGCCTGACTTGTGAGTCTATGTTAATAACCTCCAAGTGAAATGAATTATGTGTTGTGATTAATGTTTGTAGAGTTTGTTTACATTTCTTAAATGTTTTTTTTTTACAATCCATTTTCTGTTTTCTGTGTACTGTTCTAATAAAAATTAATACTTTTGTTGATGCTTATGAGAATCACCATTTCTCTATTTTACATTTGCTATCTTTCAGTTGCTCACCCTGCGCTTCCCCATTCCCTTTTTAAGTGATATCTACTATTCTGATTTTCTTGCTCCCAGTCTTATCTGCACAAAACCGTTACTTCTATTGTTCTTTTTTCTACTATGTGTGTTTTATAGATAGGGCATAGATAGGGGGGGGGGGGATCCATGGGGTTTGGACCCCCTCCGAAATGTATAAAAAAATTAAAACATTAAAATGAAAAAACATAAATTGCAAGTAGGAGCGAAGCAATAGCATGAAGCCTACTCAATTAAAATTAAGGAGTTATTAAAATTAAAGAGCTGAATTACACAAGTTATAAAAATAATTTTTAAACGCTTTGCACACAGCAATAGTTGATTTTGCTTCAGATGAGCTCAATCTCTGTCTTTTTCATAGCCGTTCGCTAGCCTTCGCAGTCGGCGAGTTCAAGGTCAGGAAAACAAAAAAACTCGTCCTCATTCTACATTTACCGATCAGTCATTGTCGTTGTTTGGTTATAACTGAAAGTGAAGATTGTGAAGTGTTTACAGTGTGCCGAATCTGTCATCTCCCATGATATAGTGACCTTTTTCTCAGTTGTTTGTTTAAAAAGGTAAGGATTATTTTATATTCTACGTTTCTGTCTGTACTGTTTCACAATATTTCTGTTGTAGCGTTTGTATGTTCTGTACTCCTTTTACATTACCTAGTTTGTTTATTTGAAGAAAAGAAAATTCTTCTGTAAAAAATAATGGAAAACATAAGGCAGTTTTACTTGTATCTCTTTTAAACTAACAACTTAACTATTTTATTTTTATTCCTTTTACTATTACTTTGCATCTGATATTTTAAATTTCAGTTTTTATTGTATTTCAACAAGTCATTTAAACTTTTGTTAACATTTATTATAATCCCATTGTTTTAAAAATAGTTTTAAGCCTTTACAACATTTGAATGATTTTAAATTGGATGAAATCTATATATATATATATATATATATATATATATATATATATATATATA
>JAGFPH010014890.1:2053-18001 GCA_018207615.1 Philaenus spumarius | reverse complement strand
AATCTAAACATGAACACAACTACAATAATTATTAATTTTTAGAAATGGAAAACAACGAGAATGAAACACAAACTTCTACTTAACAAGTACAATAATTCCAAATCTTTGCATAATATAATTTAACATTTCTTTCAAACTGAATATATTTGTTAGTGAGAAAGTGAACCTTTGCCAATAACCTTTGAAAGTACGTCCTCGTCTGGTAACATTTTGATCCATGTTTTGAATAACATCAATAATATATCCCTTGTTTTATTAGTCATTTACTATTTCGTTTGTACTTCTTAAGTCATCTTTAAAAATATGCCTGCGATTTATTCTGCAAGAGTTCCAGTTCTCATCTTAGTAAATGTAGGATCTTGGTTGTTGACACAGCTTTCAGCCAACCAGGATCCCAATTTGAATAAGGTTGTTTTTTGAACATTTATTGTTGTCATTTAACTAAATTTGGCAAAAGCTAACTTTTACTATCATAATAATGTTTACCTAAAATTTTTTACTTTGTGAGTTTATTTCTCACAAAGTGACATTTATGTTTTACTACCTTCTTCTGTGATTGCAATAATCTGTTTTTAAGTTTTCGAGACATAAGCAGTTCTGAAGGTTATGAAAATCACCTCGAGGAGTTGATCTTAAATTTAACAAAGCTAAATGAACATCTTCTCGGTAATGATTACATTTTTCCAGTAACTGTTTATGTTTTGAACTGCGCGTTCCGCAATCCCATTGGAATGTGGATAATTTGTACTGTTAGTTACATGATTAATTTCCCATTTATCAATACAAATTTTATATTCTTGTGCACTGTGTTGTGGACCATTATCACATCACAAAACCTTTGGTATGCCATGTCTGGAAAAATGTATTTTAAATATACAATTTCTGTTTCATATTAATTTGGTATTTGGCAATAAAGCAATATCTAAGTAAATTTAATAGTGATGTCTAACTAATAAATAATCCTTATTTTGATACATAAATAAGTCAGAACTAGCAAATTCCCATGGAAGTTTTGTTACTTCATAGCTTTTCATATTTTCTTTGCAATTACAATTTTGAAATGTTTGAAAAATCATGTGTTACAACTACTGGCTAAATTGCTTATCTATGACGTCATACCTATCCAATACACAACATCTCTAGCCATATTTTTACATCTCTCCAAAACTAAATGACCTTCTTTAATATGTTTAAGTATCTCGGATTGCTTGGATTTTGGTACTACTATTTTATCATTTTTTTTTTTTTTAAATTATATCACTATTAACACTTAATTCGTCCCTATGATTCCAAAATGATTTTACAAAACTTGGCACTTCATACTTATTATTTGGCCAACCATTATAGATATAATCTTTTAATTTGCTTAATACGCTTTTTAGTTTAAACTTAAAGTGTTTTTAACTGAATATCTGACACTGGAAAACTACTGATTGACAAATTAATTTACTTAGGCCCTTAAAATTCTTCATGAAAATCATCTTTATCTGACTGCAATAAATACAATTTAAATTTGACCAAAAGATGATAAGCCTGCACTCTTAAAAGCATTCGCTGTAATTTCATAGGACTTTAGCAAGATGTTCTTTACATTTATGTTCCAAACGTTTATGGTCAGTTTTAAGATTAATTAATATTACATATAAATATGAATGAAACTCTTCACAACGTAATACTATTGCATACATTTCTAACTCCATTTGTGCGTATGAGTTTTGTGTCTAAGTTAAAGCTTTTGATGCATTTTCTATTGGCTTCCATTTCGAATAATAATTTTTCAAACGGATTCTCGTGAACTAACAACACTAAGCGTTACTGGCTAATTTCTATTGAAATTACATAAGACTGGTGCATTTGTTAAAGCATTTTTAAGTAAATTAAATGATTGGTTTGTTCTGAGTTGCAATCCCACACGGTATCATTTTTTAATAACTCACGCAAAGGTCCTGATGCATACGAAAAACATCGAATGAATTTTGATATAAAAGCCTCACTTTATGTTTTTAGGCCAGTGAACTCTCAATATTTACCCGATATTTCTTTAATATCTGAGAGCAAGGACGCTTATACTCCTGCTGGTTACGCATAAAATGGTGATTATAAAATTTAAGATGTAGATATAATGCAAGGTTAATTTATATTACCTGTTTTTCCCCTCAAGTGATCCACTAGTATTAAAAACACTACATTTAATACTAAGATTTCCGACCATTTTACATTCAAGATTTACAGGAAGCCTACCACAACTGATCGAACAATACACAGGAGTTCTCATCACCCCATGCAACAGAAACTTGCGGCTTATCACAGTTTTGTGCATAGGCTTCTGTCATTCCCTCTTTCTACGGAAGATAGTGTATTCCCTCTAACCTTGTATTGAGATAGTGATTCGGGGACCTTATCCACAATGAAATGTAGATATAAATATATATACAGTATTAGATAGTAACTTTTGCATCACCTTAGTAAAGCATTTACGGTCAAAGGCGGCTACAGTAATTAATAATAACAAAACAACCAAATACACTTACAACAAATTAACGTGATAGGGTGCGTAAATTTTATTGATAATAATTCAACACATTTGCTTCTAGCGGTGATTGCTCTACAATTCGTAATCTGCCGGGCGCCAACTGATGTTAAACTGAATATTGTAAAGATGGTGAATCCGGACAACGAATATGTACTCACAACGATCGTCATATGTATAATTGTTGGGTTCAAATTTCTTGGGATCGTCTTACTCCCAGTGCTGTACGCATTGGTGTCAAATAATTTAAGAAAGGCGTTTAAGGTTAGTATGTCCTAAATAATCATGATATAAGTATTTAGTAAATAGTTGTTTGCTTATTTTATTCTGTTTATTCACTACTAGATGTGACCACGATTTCCTACGCTCAAACAAACATGTATTAAATACCTGATCAACTAAGACTACTACAACTTCGTCTGTAACGGGGGCATTGTACCTTCCACGATGTTCTGCTGTAATTTTATCCCGATGACTTCCAGGCGCGTGTATGCAATGTTGATACATACTGTCAGTTTAGATTTTGCCCACACTATATTATGAAGTACTCCGAACATATGCGCGCAAGATGCACTTTAAAATTGATATAAATTTTGTATTTGTAAAATTATTTAATGAAACTAACGCTAAATGTTAGCAAAAGCTTATATCAATACATCACTAATAAACGGTACCAGATGACTGCCACATAATTTCTCCCAGTTGAAACTTTATACCTTCCCAAGAGTAGCATAGGAGGTGGTTATTTAGAATTGCAAAAGTAGGAAAATGTTACCATGGAAAATATTAGATGGATGTAATACACATCCATATTATATTATATTATTATTATTATTACTTAAACTATTCCATCGATTTCGAACAAATTTACACCAAACATGTCAATTAGGCCTGTATAGATGCACGAAAAAAGGTTTTGAAAAACAACCCCCTTTTTGGCCAAAAACTCCCAAAAATCAGTTATTATTATTATTATTACCTAAACGAGAATTTTTAGAAAGATACGGTTTTTTTTATATGGTAGGGTACATTAAGGGCTACAAATAAGCCAAATTTTATCAAAATCGTTAAAGCCGTTTTTGTGAAATTAAGATTTTTCTCGGGTTTTGGCCAATTTTGGGGGGTAAACCCCCTTAAAAATATGAAATTTGAAAAAATGAAAAAATTCGCCTGATATATTCTAGAACTACAACTACATACCAAATTTCATCAAAATCTGACCGTTGGTATGGTCTCCAGCTCTGTACACATCCTTACAGACACACAGACACACGGACAGACATCATCAAAAAACCACATTTTTGGGTTCAGAGAACACCAAAACAAATAATTCCACTAAAAATATTTTTGGGTTCAGGGAGCACCAACACAGATAATTCCACTAAAAATTTTTTTGGGGTTCAGGGAGCACCAAAACAGATAATTCCACTAAAAATTCAAATTCGAAAATTTTGACGAAAACAATACTTTCTCCATATACTCGTATAGGGTGGAGAAAGTAAAAACGAAAATTGGTTCGGTCATTGTGAAGATTAGCAGTTTACTACTTTATTGTATGTATTTGTTGCAATATTGTTTTCAAATATGTTTACATTCGTCTGAGTCTAAGTAACACAAACTCCTCTGATCCTTATTAAGTTTTCAAACATTTTCGCCATAATTTTGATCTTGTGCAATATGTCTAGTTATCGAGTTTATTTGGTTAAGTATTGACAGCTGTTTACCCGGCGATAGTAATAATTAAAAAATTAGTTGATTTAATTGTAAAAGTATTACAACACGTTATACAAAGATCGCAACACATCTGATTGCTTGCAGTTGGTATGCAGCTTCCTGTGTAGGTTTATTTAATCTTTGCATCTGTGTAAAACAAATAGACTGCTTCTTAGTTTTTGAATTAAATTATCGATTAGAGACACTTGCTCAAAATCAACAGTGATGCAGTAGGGCAATTAAACTAGCTGTTTTGATAAAATATAAAACAGTCAAATGTATAATGCAGAGCTGCAACAATCAAGTTATCAATGACAATAATGCATACACAAACATATAAAATGTCGATAGCAAAATTGAGTAATTTGAGTGTTTAAAGTTGTTTCGCTTAAAAAAACATGCTAAACAAAGAAAGAGCAAAACGCAAAAAACGTGGTTCCTGACTTGAAAGAGTACTTTATATAATATTGATGAATAGAAAATCAGCCGTTGATGGAAGATCAACGTTTACCTGTCAACATTGTACTATGAAAGAAAAGAATGTATTAGTAATAAAAAGAAATTTATACAAAAATATATAATTTATATGTACTTTTAAACAGAATAAGTACTGTTAATCTTGATTGTTTTGTAAACGTTTTAACATTATTTTTGCACATTATTATAGACTGTCACTGAGCAATATTACATAAACTAGTAAGCCCCCGTGAAAAATCACAGGCAGATTAATTAGATACCCATAAGAAATACACAATTTGAACAAATTATATTTAAAAACAACATACTTTATCTAGGCCTACATAACTATGCTTACGGAGATTTTTAACTCGGTAAATGTTTACAATTATAAGGATTATCAAACTGTAGACCTATTTGTTAATATTTTGTATTTATAATACATTATTATACATCTAAAGAAAGATAAAAATATCATCTTTCAATTGCTTTTTATTTCATATTGATGGATCAATGGTTTAGCAGTTACGAATATTATAGTAAAGAAATTAATAATCTAATATGTTTATATGTTATACGAAGATGTGCGAATGTTTCCGAAGTTAAACGAATAGGTATAATAACCTTAAAGCAAGTCTTATAACATATTATAACATACATTAGTTCTATAACTCTTATTCGAGAAAAAAAATCAACTCCACAAGAAATTATTATAATGATTAAAGTTGTAAACATAACCCAAAGTATAACCTACGGTGAGTTTTGTTTAAATATTACAGATGACGTGTGAAATCAGCTGTTATATGTTACTCAAGTAAGTATGTTGTATGTAGGCCTAAGTACGGACGTACAGACACTTTTATGTTGATAAAAAAAAACTATAATTAGATTTATTAACGTTGATTTAAGATATTTTGAATTGATGTAACCATCAAGTTTTACCTTGCACATATTTTTTATTACCATTGTTAAAATGCAAGAGCTTTATTTTTCTCATAAAAATGATTGTGCGTTTTTGGTTTTCTTACTCGACCTTATAGGGCGTCTGGTTCCCCAAAACTATCAAAACGCAAGTGCACCCGATTTAAGTCCACGTGTGCAATTTTAACGTAGAAGCAGCTTCTGATCTTGGCAATGATAGAAACTCGCGAAGTCCTCAAAATTCCTCCACGTTGAAAATGTTTGTCTAGAATAAAATTTGTGGTGAGTTTTATAGTATTTTGTATGTACAACTAACAGCTGATTTATAATTGAAACGTCATTATGAGCTTAACATAATGAACAATGGGTGTAGGCTGTATCATACATATACATGTGTGATAATATTCTCATATAAACAACCACACGATACAGTTAGGCTTATATACACCTTAGTTAAGTTATTAAAGTTCAAAAGTCATTACCACAGCGAAGTACGAGTACACAGTTATTACATATAAATGAGCTTTTTGTCACCCGTGCGACCAACGGAGTTTGAAACTTCCTATTTCCCAGCTGATTGCATATATACAACTGTTATGTTGTTAATACAGTATACTTAAACTAATGCGTTCATTTCTTTGTTTTATCAGGACATAGGTTTTATATGCATTGGCTATATACGACGTCTGTTATGTTGTGGAAAAGCTGCAGCAAATGTTGGAAAAGGCCTGGATTTCAATTAATTGTGATGGAAGGAGATACTAACAACTTTTCTAGTTTTGTATTTCTTCTTTAGTGTTAATGTAAAATTGGTGTAATAATTCCTTATATTGAAATACACTCTACATTAAATACAGCAAGCGTTTATTATTTTTTAAGCAATATTTTCCCTGTTCTTACGTCTGAATGAATGAATTATCAGCTCTAAAATGCTTACATGCGAAATAGTTGTTTCCAGCTAGTTTATGTTATTGAATTTTTTAAATCACGCTACAGTCGATAACCATATTTTACCTTTAGTAATTATTATTACTATTATTGCCTTGAATCAACTGTTTAAATATAATCTACTTATATAAAGCTAGACGGTAACACTGATTCACTGACATTAATTATTAGGCACTTCCCGTAATAGTACCCCCCTCGACCTCATACTTGAATTAAAGCTCTCGACGAGAAATTTTGGGAAAATTGCCAGAAATTAACAGTTTTGAATTTTGGCGGCAATATTTGGGCGGGAATGATTTTTTAGATTTTTTAAATTTCTTCATTTTCCCACTTTGAACGCATTTAGTAAGAAAACGGTAAGAGATAGCAAAAAATGTTAAATACAAAAGCTATCCGCTATTAACCCGAGAAGGAGCTCCGGCACACAATCCTTCAAATTTCCCATGTTAAACTTATGGAGATAATGTTTAATGAGTTTGAGTCAGCTGCCAAATAAAACAGCTGATTTGTGCTCGGTTACCTATGTACAAACGAGCCAAAGATTAACGAGATTATTTAGCGAATTTTCCAACTGCGAGCGAAGCGAAGCAGCCATCTGAGGCCGAAGGCCGAGGCGGGGTTGGGACGCGAAGCGTCCAGGGGCAGAGCCCTTAGTTATTTATAAATGTAAATTAAAACGTTTTTGGAATATAATTTTTAGTTTCTTGTATTAGTCGATATAATGATTTAATTAATTTTAGTTCCGTAGAATAACGTAGAGCTAATGGCGGGGCTTAGAGTAAATTTAGAAATATTTTTTTTTATTTTATAAAAAAATAGCTTTTTATTACTGAGGCTTTACTTTACTAATTCTTACTCGCACACACGTCGACGTTCAGCCGCCTAGCGGTCGACAGCAAAACTATTAGTTTTCACGTAGGATTAACTACGTGCTTAGTGTTTACTGAACAGTGTGTGTGGTGGAAGGTGTACTGGAACTAGGGGAACTACCGAAGGCGAGGTAAGAGAGGTGCATCACATACATTGCTGTCATTTTTAAAACTTGAAAACCCTGTATAGAAAAGGATATACCAACTTGTAATTAAAGTGGTGCCCCCTTCAAGCCATTTAGATTGAGTCTGTACAATTTTATCGAAATCGGTGCAGTAATTTTAGAGAAGAAGAGTTTACAATATATGCACGAAAGCCGGGGAAAAGGGCTTCGCCCAATTAAGAACATTATAAGATTTGTCTTTAAATAAGTCATTCTAAACAGTCAGCGAGAGGTTTTATGAGGAATATCATGCGGTACGGGGTATACTTTTATAGGTTTATAGAGGAACGTTAGTAATTTTGTACATTATGATGTAATTTATTGTATTCAAGACATTATAAAAAATGTTTTGTTTATACAGAGTGAATGCAATGGGATTATTCAGGGGGTGTATACTTTTCTTAGGATCATGTGTGCGGAGACGCTATTTGACCAGCTCGATAAGGAGAAAATTTATTTAAACCAAAAGTAAATAATTTGGTGCAATAATTCATTTTAAAACGCCACTCATTTCAACGTTTTAAGTTAAAATAATTTTAAAATCTAAAATTTTGTTTTGCAAATTTTGTATCGAATTGTTTTTCATAATAATTACGGTTTTCGAGTCCTTTCATTCAAATGTTTAAATAGTCGCCATTTTGAAACGGATCATAGGAACGAGTTGATTATTTTTCTCAACCCAGGTGTTTAAATTAAAGAGTAACGGGCAACATTTCAACTTAATCGGTTCAGTCGTTCTACAGATATAAATTATTTAGTAAAAATAACAAAATGGTGGAAAACTGGTAAAAGAACCGTTTAGACAGTTATGTTTGTATGAACGTTTTTCATTAGTTTCATCAGTGGAACAAGCCCTGAAAGTTTCTCTGTGTATTGGCGGGACACCCTGTATCGAGTTACCTTTAAGGCCAAGGGTTTTACAAAGATTGGACTCAAACTACAACTTCCCATTTAAAATTGTATTATATTTTAATTATTACCATGTATTTGTAATGGTATAAAACCAGACTAAATACTATTTCCTTCACACATCTTGGTCGCTACAAGTTTAAGTAGAGGGTACAAGCAACTAAATGACCCTGTCTTATACTTTGTATTATACACATTATAGTGAGTCGACTTTAAATAACGCCTCCCCTGCTATCCGTGTAGCTGTAATATAGTTTGGATTAAATATCATACTTTGAAAACATCCAGTAACACGGCATAGGATACATGAATAATAACTTAGATACAGATAAGAGAGATGGGTGCGGTCAACAATGAAGCTTCCGCATGCATTCAAGTTATTGTTGTCTGTAATTTCAGATTTGTTTGCTTTTTTTTAAATACTTTATTGATGTGTTGCCTCAATAAATGCCTAAGTTTTTCGTTGCCTAAATGTGTAGGTTTGACTGTTCTGTCCTGAGATTTGAAACAAGGCCTTAATTCAACAACATGTTAGCATTGTTTCTTTTTTAAATACCTTAAACATTAATTCATATATTATCTCACAAAAGCTAAAATATCTACACGAACTTACTGGCGAATAAACTAAGGGATTTATGTCAATTACTTGCACTTTCTTTGAAGATGTCGAGCCCATGTTTTACTTCCACATAAAAATGACAAAGTTTTAACCTCTAATATGCAAGTTAGGTGTGCAAGTCTTTTATTTCCTTTTAGTCCTGTCAATTAATGCTCAAAAAGGGGCTGTAGAGGGAAATGGAATTAACACAATTGTTGACTTTGGGACTTTGTATGAAACCGTTAGGATAGTTAAGAGGTAAATATACAAAAGTTTTCAATAATAGGAGGTGAGCGGGTGCACCGGAGCTCACAGAAGGTTCTGTTTTCACTGTTTCACTTATAACTGGAAAACTACGAGTACTAGCGATAAATAATTTTTGTGCAAAATTAAAGCTGACAAAATGTTCCACAAGACCGATCATATTCATATTTTAGCAATCTCTCATATTATCCAAGATTAGGGGAGGACCCACTGAAAATTATAAATCCTTAACGATATATTATTTTGAGCTATTTACATTTTTACTATCTCTAATTAGTCTACTTGAAACAAACCATTTTTTGACCACCTGTGAACTACCCCCCTCCCCCCACCTAAGGCTTTGTAACTATAAGTAGTAGAACCATTATTGTAGTGTCATTTAAAAGAGTATAATACTGACAACAAAGTTATGCATTCATTTTAAATTATTTCTTCCAATTTTATCGCTACAAAATTTTAAACTAGATTTTTTTGTAATTTTTTTAATTTTTAATAAAAAATTAAAATAATAAAATCTACTTTAGATAATGGAAAGCCCATGAATAGCTTTGTGCCTGAATGTGTTAAGAGCAAGCATGCACAATTTTACTGCTGTATCTCTAATACTTTTTGAGCCTTAGCATTTTTAGTAAACTAACTCTTCATTTTCTCTACTTTCGGGAATCGCGCGTTTTCTAAAAATAATTGTAATTTTTATATTTTAGGCAAAATAAATGGTCCTAGTTCACATTTTAATTTATATTGTTTACAAGTACTACTAGCATTATATTATATACCATAGAGTATAAAGAAATGTCACAGCATAAGAGTTTGTACTATAATCAGTGATTATACAAGGCTAGCCCCAAAGTGGTTCACCAAAAATTCATGTACATGTTCACCTTTAAAAATTTTTATCTCCAAGAATTATATATATTTTCATCAACTTGTTATGTTTTTTTAATACAGGAAGATCTAAATAAAATATTAGTAAAGAAATTTTTTTTTATTTTTTGGGAGTTTTGACTATTTTCAGTGGGTCCTCCCCTTAAGCGCTCAAAGTTAGCTTCTTTTTAAAGATTTATTTTCTCACGTTTTGTAGACAGTTTAATAAATAAAAACTACAGAGAAGCGTAAAACCGAGTAAGAATATTTGAAGCTGTAGTTTGTGTTTTTATTTTGTATGTATAAAGTAGTAGTTAAATGTATGTTTTTAACTTGTAAAAAAAACAGTTTCAAAACGAACACACTTGTCTAGGATTAATACAAATACTTCATAAATATTAAAATTGTTGTTTACAGTAAAACAAGTTAGTACCTTGATCAGCTGTGCAGGTAATTAAACTAAAGTAATGAGATTTCACCAATAATAAATCAGTTGTAGTGTTGTTTATTCAAACTGACTGTATAACCGTGTGAACAACCGTGTGAAGGCATTTACGGTTTTTTTTTTGACACAATTAAAGTATAAAATGATAAATTTAACGGAGTGTAGGAATGTTTAGGATTCAAATAGTTTTACATTTTATGAGCGTACTTTGAATGGTTCTTTCAAACTAAGGGCGAGGTTTCACACTAAAATACTCTTATATAAAAACGGAATTTTCAGGACTATATATATTGTATTGTTTTTTAACTTGAATGTAGGAAGGCGATGATAACTTCTCATTGTTTTCGCCTTTAAAAATAAACGGTACCAGGAACTGGCACATACTTTCTCACAAACATATTTAAATTATTAAACAGATTCACTGTGACTTGTAGAGTGGGGTAGGAAAGGTGATTTATTATTCAATTTGGAGATTAACTAATAAATATTATTATTATTATCTAGAGAGAAAACTATTCGATCGATTTCGAAAAAATTTGCACCAAACTCGTCAATTAGGTCTATAGATGCACGTAAAAGGGTTTTGAAAAATTTTGAAAAACAAACCCCTTAATGGCCAAAAAACCCCAAAAATCAGGTATTATTATTATTATTAGCTAAACGGGAATTTTTTTAAAGATGCGGTTTTTTTGCATATGGTAGGGCACATTAAAGGCTACAAATAAGCCAAATTTTATCAAAATCGTTAGAGCCGTTTTTTTGTATAAACAAATTATAACAGATTTTTTGGGGGTTTTTTGGTCAAAAAGGGGGTTGTTTAAAAAAAAATGTCAAAACCCTTTTTCGTGCATCTATACAGGCCTACGTGACATGTCTGGTGCAAATTTGGTTGAAATCGATAGAATAGTTTTCTCTCTAGCTTTGTATACATACAGACATACATACAGACATACATACATAAATACAGACACAAATTTTGTAAAAACCACTTTTTTTACTCAGGGGGTCCCAAAACGGATATTTCCACAAAAATCTCAACATCGATTTTTTTTGCGATCACTATACTTTTTCTATACTATACTTATAGTATGGTGAGAAAGTAAAATCAATAAACAAATGGAGGCAACGAGAAATTTAAAATGTTTATATTCATGTTGAGTGTCGGAATTTAGCATACAGGCTCCAAAACTTGTACTTGTCGTGAGCTTCAAAAATCTCCCATTGTTTTACATCCAAACAGTGAAATTTGGAGTTTTTTAATATTTTTCTGTAAATCTGCAGTGTAAAAAGTTTAAAATAGCAATTCATTTGTGCAAATTGGCTGAAAAATAACGACGTAATACGCCGGTAAGGAAATATTCTTTAGGGAATTGACATATAAAATTTAAAGAACCAAATATTTTTGTTTAGCTGTAATTATTATAAAACAGTACAATTTGTTTTTAAAACGGTTTCTTCGACGATAAACAAATGCTATGATCACCTTTATGAAAATGTTGATTTTATACTATACATTTTAGTAGTATTTCATTGCTAATTTTATTTAAATTAAAATATTTTAAAATCCCAAGTTCAACTTACAAAAACATTGACTGTGAATTGATATACATTATACAATCCAAGGGTATAATTAAATCAAGCACCAAACCATCAGTATGCAAATTAGCACAGAGGGAACTAAGCGAGGGAGAGTTATAAATAGGGGATACAATTTGGGTTATTAGGTTCGTAAAATTTCTATTAATCTTCATTATAAGCTTTATTTTTGTTTTTTACCTAATATCAACTTACCAACTGAGTCATCTGTATAACTACAACCGAAGAAAATTTACTGCAAATTTGGCTTTCATGTTAAACGCATATTGAGGTATAGAATTTTTCAATGAAACTTAGATTTATATGTGTATATAATATAAGCGCCTTTGTTCTGACTGTAAAATAGAATCGACGTATAGCAAAAATTGATTGATAAAAATACGATTTTTTTATTGTTTAATCACATAAGGTCATAAACGCCCACTAAGAAAGGATTTTGCTAAATGTTTAGTTTAAAGCTTAAATTGGGATAAATACGGGGTTCATTCCCAGCCCTGTAACAGATAAAACAATTGATTGGTATCAAAAGATTTGCAAAAAATGTTTGTTGAAGGCATTTACATTAATTACCATAGCAACCAACTTAGCAAGTTTAGAAT
The DNA here is from genome assembly GCA_018207615.1 of Philaenus spumarius. Lineage (NCBI taxonomy): Eukaryota > Metazoa > Arthropoda > Insecta > Hemiptera > Aphrophoridae > Philaenus > Philaenus spumarius. Next base: position 5,125 of record JAGFPH010014890.1, on the reverse strand, counting down.
CAGTTACTTATTCTTCACAACAGCCTTTTTAGGTTTGGTTAAAGAAAATAAAACCAAACACAAACAGAAATTAACGGTAAAGACTTATTGTATTCTAAGCCAAACATCTGTTGTTACCAAATATGAATAAAACAGCTGATTTTGATCGAAATCTGAACACAATTTGATTGGTTTATTGAGAGAAGCAAGGAATGACGGAGATCCTACTCAATAGACACAAGCGGCTTTACCCTGACAGACTGACATTACGTCAACGTAGAGTCAAACCACGTATAAACATATACAAATTTAATGGTGTAGTTGTATGGTGTCACAGACGCAAGCCAAAAACGGATTTTCTTAAATGTTTATTTTTAAGCTTAAAAATGGAGAAAATATCGGGGTTCACTCCCTGGACTATAGCATATAAACTAGCTGATTCAGATAAAAAGCTTAGCAATGCGTTTTTACATTCAATACCACAGCACCCAACTTAGCAAATTTAGAACTAATTTTATTCTTCACAACCATCAGCCTTTTTGTAGGTTAAGTAAACAAAATAAAAGCAAACGCAAATGAAAAATTTCTTAATGTATTCTAATTTAATTCAAACATCTGTTGTTACATATTATAAATAGCACAGCTGATTTAGATCGAAAACTCAACATGATTTTAGGTTACGCCTATGCTAAACTAAAACTGGTTTACTGAAAACGTTTACATTTATTACCATATCAACCAATTTGACATATTTATTATAAGGTATTTATGCTTCGAAACCAATAACTTTTATAATTATCTAAACCGACGAAAAATTCTTACTGTAATTTAAGTCAAACATCCGGTGCTACTTATTATATTGTTTCCTTTGGTAGGTAATATCATAGATCATGAATAATAAATAGATCTTGCATCCATAAGGCAGCAGTGTGGCGAAAATTAGGTTGTCGGGAAAATAGTGCATGATCGCGCCGCGAGGTAGCGCTAGGGAGAAATCATTGGTAGAATTGGTGTTTCACACAGCTTCCGTCGTTTCCCCAATAGATAGCGCCACTATCGTCGAATAGGTTATCCAAATACAATGGTAATATCGACATTTATTTGAAATAATAATTATTTAAAACATTCTGAAATCGAAACGCATGCTGTTGTTCAAATTATTGTGGACGGTGTTTGCAAAAAAAATATATCGATCTCTGTCTTAAGTTACCTACAGGTCACTGCTGCCCCACAACCCTACTTAGATCCAAATGCCTTTGTATTAAATAATGGCAATTTCCATGGAAAATATAAGCTTACACAATAATCTGTTTTCATTTGCTTAACCACGGGGATGTTGGGCGAAGCGATCAAGAGCGGAGGCCGCTTTTGTTCAAAGCATATAAATGGTGATACTAAAATAATCGGAGTTAGTTGAACAGGTCTTATGGTTGCATATAAAGAAAGAACTTCTTACAACATATAATGAATGCTTCTTTCACTAGATGTACGCCTTTTTTTTTACTAAATAATGTATATCGTGAACTGCTATCCAATTGAGTTGCGTTATTTATCGATGCAACGGAGTAATTTGTAAAAAATAATAATAATTACTGTAAGCTGTAACAAAAACAATACTAAAGAAGTTTGCGTTTTAGTTTAAAGCTTATGCAAATTATAATTTATCCAGCTTCTGATGTAAACTGATTAAACACAATCTATTTCAAAAGACTTATATTTTACATTGGCTATAAGTATTGAAAAGAAGTGACTTTCTTTGTGTTTCTTATTTCTCGTACACACTATGATACTACACAACATAAACTTGTAGTGCTATAGCTTTCAGTGACCTAGATATCTAAGGGAAGAGACGGTGTTGTGCCTTAATACTGTACTTTATAGCCTTGTAGAGCTCAACGTGTTGGAATAGTAAAGTCAGTTATGTTCTAGACAGTAAAATATTTGACCTTCTTTCTGAAACCTAGACACGGCCCCTTATAAAGTATTTTGAACTCGTGTACAGCCTTTCAAGTCAGTGTTAGGCTTTATATACAGGGTGGTTCTGTATTGCGGAGATAATTCTGTGGTGGTCGTACGGGTGACAATAAAGAGAAAACTTTCTATAAACATATTTGTCCGGAACCGGTTCTTTTACATGCTATCAGTAAATTTACTAATTCTTTTGCTCCCTCTGAAAAATGGTAATACATTCGTATTTTTGCTCCCTCTGAAAAATGGTAATGCATTCGTAACTCCATTTGTATGAGACCTTGTAACATTGTGCCAGTGTTAATGCAACCAAATCCAGCAAGGCAGTTACAAGAATTGTATAGCGCATGCGCAATGTTTGATTGTTTGATTTATTTGCTAGCAAAAATCAGCTGATTTCATCTATCAGCTGTGATACTGCAACAACTGTGTGAATATTTAATGTTATGATTACAACTTTAAGGTAAAGTATGTATTGTTACCTATACGTATAAATACAATCGAAGTGTCTGTCTGTGATTTCAAAATATTAGCTTTTTCTAAGATCATAAAAAATATGGTTATTCACACATTATCAATATCTAAACATACAGTTATAATTTCTTGTCTGTCTGTCTATCTGCCTGTTTGTTTGGCCTAGCTAATCTCCAGAATGGCTGAACCGATTTTGACGAAACTATCATTTACATGTAGAGAACATGTCAGAGAATATTTTAGGCAACTTTTTATTCCGAAAATGTTTAAAATTCCTGTTAAAAAAAAAAAAAAAAATTAAAACAGATGGACAAAATTATTGATTTTGTGGACAAATATTGGGGATATTGCGTGTCTATTTCGATCTGCTAGACCCAAGTGCCTTAGTCCTAATCAATCAACATTTACATAAAAATTCCTATTATAATAAAACACACTTTAAGCTTGACGGGTGAGAAGGAATGTATATTAAAAAAAAATAAAAATAACACTATTCTCACTCATATACGTTTAACTACCAAACGCGTTTCAACGACAAAGTCGTCATCCTCATTGATATATGAGCTACAACTGACAGATTATAACTCAGTCATAATCTACTACAAGTTATAATCTGTCAGTTGTAGCTCATATATCAATGAGGATGACGAC